>PISW01007378.1:0-91364 GCA_004023785.1 Mungos mungo
GAACCCCGAGCCCAAGGCCCCCCCTACGCGTGAGAAGACACTCATCTGACATGCAGACTGTGCCTGCAGCTCCGGCCTCTGTGCAAGGGGCAGGCCCCCTCCCCCCCGCCTGGGCCCTCCCAGCCTCGGGTCAGACCCACCTGCTCGTGCCCTTGACCATCACCCTGTCAGTTACACTGCCTTCTGCCCCTCTCTCTGCTGCATCCTCACACTCTCCTAGACCCTTACCCTCTTATGCATCCTCTCTCTCTCTCTCTCTCATTTTGTCTGTCCTGCACCCTCTCTCCTCCACTCCTGAGTCCATGGGTCAACTTGAGGCTCTTAGCAAACAAAAGCAAACCTGCCTTTAATGCTTGGCTTCCTGTGCGCTCCCTTCCAGCACCTTCTCTCTGTAGAGCATTTGGTGGAAGAGTGTCCGCTCTGCCGGCAGATGCCCGCTCGGGGCTCCTGGGCACAGCGGGCTTGAGTCCCTTTCTTCTCTGCGGCTGCCTCCTTGGGCAGGCTGCCTCTCGTGCACGCTCTCTGCCTGCTGTGTGTCCCGGGGTGTGAATCTGGGGGGGCCACACGGAGGAGGGTGCGCTGCAGCCCCTGGATTCCACCCGGGTTCGCCCATGGAATGGAGCGGAGGAGACAGCAAGGCAGTGTGCCGGGTTTCGGGTTTCTCCCTGCCTGCGCCCCCCAACCAAGGCCCCCTGCACCCCGCTCTATCCTCTAACTCCAGGCTCTGAGCCTGGTAACCGAGTCCCCCCTTGCTCCTCCAGGGGCCATGCCCCCCCTTTCCTGGGGCATCTCACCCGCAGCCACGTTCAGCGGACGCTGACCCGCAGCCGGTACCAGTTCTGAGCCCTCTGTGCTCATGCCCCCGGACGCCGCTGCTCTTGGACACCCGGGCTGGCACGTCTCCGGGAAAAGTGACCTGCCCGTCCCCGCGCATGACCGGAGCCACCACGCACCCGCAGACCAGGCTTCTCTCCAGCCACTGCTTCCGCGGCCCTTGCTGCGCAAACCCGCCCTCTGCCCCCACTGCCCTGCCCCTGCACAGAGGCTTTTCTCCCCCTCCGGCAGTGGCTCACCTCCCCGTGCCTGCTGCCCCGCCCCTGCAGCTCCAGGCTGCTCCCAGCGGCTTTCCCTCCTGGCCAAGTTCAAGGGTGGCTTTGACCCTGAGACCTTTACCATGCGGTTCCTTCTGCCCACATCACCCTTTGCCCTCCTGGCTTGCTGGGTCTGCTGCCTAACGCGTCTGCGTAGGGGACACAGCCACTGCCACGGCGTGACCGGGGTCTCTCATTGCTGCACTGGTGAGGATGCAGGTGGAGCGGGGGGCTGTGGCGGCCCAGCCTGAGCAGAGCACTTACCCCGCTGCTCGCTTTGGGACCAGAACTCCGGCATGCAGTCCGGGAGCCCTGCCCGGGCTGGTGACCGAGGAGGAGGGTGCGGACCCCTTCCCTTCTCCCCCTGTCACGCTGGAATTGGCCCTGGGGCTCCTGCCAGGGGACGTGGCTGCCCTCCTCCCTCCGTGACACCGGGATTGCCCATGCCCTCATCCAGCGATGTGGGGCTCACGGGAGGAGCAGGCCTTCCCCAGTTGGGCCTGGCTCACCCAGCCTGACCCCTGCCAGGCCACCCAGTGTAGGCCCGTCCAGGTCCTTGCAGGCTCCCCTGGTGGTTGTGTGTGCCCGGAGGGCGGCCGTGACCCCGAGTCTGGATTCTAGACGCTGCTCTAGGAGGAAGGTGGCTGTTCTCCAGCCCTCCCCACGGGGGAGTGGGCTGTTGTTTTCGCGCCTTGCTCGAAAGAGCAGGCGACACGGAGGGACACCAGGGCACGGGCGGGGGCTCAGGTCCGGGTCTCAGGTGACCCTGGGGCCTGGGCTCTGCCCACCCTGAGCCTGCTGTGGGGGCCGCCCGTGGCCCGAGGTGACCCCTCAGCCTCCCGGCAGGACCGGCGCGGCAGGCGGAGCGGAGCCTACTGGCTCGGCAACGTGGAGTGTCTGTCATGTTCTGCGATGTGGCTGTGGACCGCTGCCATCATTTACCATCATAATTAAGTGCAGTTTGGCAGGGGGGTGGGTGGGGGAGCTGACGGGCCCACTCGCCGCGCCTGCCAGCGACAGTGAGCCCCGGTGGTCCAGGTGGAGGGACCCGGCAGTGCCCCTGCCTCCGTGGGCTGCTGACACCTGGCCCGAGTGGACCCTGCATCCCGCCGCCCCCTCTCCTGCCCCCCCTTCCCAGCTGAGCTGAAGTCACCCCTCTACCCGGAGGCCTGGGACTGGCTGCAGCCCCAGGGCCACCAGCTTCCCACCAGTGACCTGCTGGCCCCGGGAGGCTGGCTTGAGGCTGGACACTTCTGTCCCTGGGGTTCATGGGAACCAGTGCGGGACAAGCAGGGTGCGGGGCATCTGCTCTACCCTGCCTCCCAGCCGGGCCTGGCATCCTGCCCGAAGGGCTCCATGACCCCTGCTGAGTGCTGGTGGGGAAGACGGATAGGGGAGGTGGGTGAGGTGGGTGAGGCAGCCCCCTGGTCCCTGGTCTTCCTGCCCGCCTCCAGGGCTCTGTTCACACGTCAGACCCTCAGGGAGGCCCTCCTGCGCGCTCAGAGCCCCTGGTGCAAGACCCCCCTTTTTAAATTTAAAAACATTTTTTTAAAGGTTTATTTATTTTTGAGACAGAGCACAAGCGGGGGAGGGGCAGAGAAAGAGAGAGGGAGACACAGAATCCAAAGACAGGCTCCAGGCTGTCAGCACAGAGTCCGATGCGGGGCTCGAACTCACAAGCTGTGAGATCATGACCTGAGCTGAAGTCAGATGCTTAACCGACAGAGCTTTCCGGGAGGCCTTGTTTATTGCCACTTAATTGTACACAGAACGGTCTCTGGGGTGTCTGTCTGTTTCAGCAGTGTGTTGGCTCTGGGGGGGTGGACGGTGCCCGGCCTGCATCCCGGCCTGGGTGCCTGATGCACCAGCACTCAAGTGACAGATGCGTGCCCTGTCAGGTGAGTCGGCGCGTCGGTTCCTGGCCGGCTCCCGGACCTGTGCTCTGTCCTGGGCGCTGGGCCTGGAGGCCGGGCTGCAGCTTTACAAGCTCGGACAAACGCGATGCGTATGTTTGCTGAGTGACGAAAGGGCCGTGTGTCACCAGCAGAGGTACCACAGGGACCCTGGACTCACCTGGGAGGGAAAGTTGGAAGGGGGGCTTCTTGGAGGCGGTGGGCTCTGAGTTGGGACTTCAGGAGTTGTCATGAGACAAACTCGGAGTCGGGGAGCATCACAGTGACCGCCTCCGGGCAGCCCCGCCCGACCCTGGCCCGCCTGACTGCTGCCCCGGGACAGGCTGTGTCAGGGGGCTGTCATTCTGGAGGTGGAGGCCGTCCAGGACACCGGGGCTCCTGATGCCTCCTCACCTGTGGCGCCCGAGAGGCCTTCCTTCATGGTGGCTTCCTGCAGAGAGGCAGGAACGGCGGGATAATGGCCTGAGGCCTGCCCCTGAGGGCTTGCTCCCAGTCCGGCCTCTCCTTAGACCAGGGAGAGTGAAGGGTTTTATCTCACTTGTCAGTTTTGATCCAGACGGTTGCCTGTGTCCTGTGTTGAGGTTTCTGATGGTTCGATGTGAACTCAGTGGGAAAGAGCGATTGGTCATTGATTAGTGATGTCTGCCAGGAGTGCAGAAATGACAGGGTGGGGCAGGTCTGCGGCCAATCTGGCATTCACCCTTTAGAAGGTAGATCACTGACTATCAAGAAGGAAGGCTCTTGGACATCACGGAAATGGAGGTTCGGGGCAGAGCAGGGCCTTCGCAAGCCAACGGCAGAGCCAGGCCTGAGCCCCGGCCGCTCAGCTGTCTCCCCAGTCCGGGTGGCCTCTCCTTCCTGCTGGCTGGGATGCTGCCCCAGTCAGGAGACGGCTTTCCACCTGGGTCACTGCATGGGATGGGGGGGGTGGCCCGGGTAGCCTGAGGCAGGTGGGGCCATGGAGGCAGGGCTCCTGACCCTCACTTCCAGCTGCAGGAAATGCCGCCAAGCAGGTTATTTTAGGGTTGAAAGAGAACCTTCATTCTAGGAATATTTGCTGTGCATTTATTCAAGCAGCAGGTTTGGGGTGAGTGGGTGAAACAGACGCAGCCCTGCCCCCACGCTGCTGACTGTTCTGCACAGAGTCGCCCCGAAACAGCAGAACCGGACACGCAGGCGGGCTCTGCACGGGCTCCGCGAGGCCTTGCCCACAGCGAACGTTAAAACACGGCGGCCCCAGCGACGGTGCTATTCCCGCAGGTGGTGCGCGACGCAAGTCTGGGCTGAGGACGTGGGTGCTGGTGTCCCCCCCTGGAGGGTGCCTTTCTTGGTCCCACAGAGGCGCCACGCAGGCGTCCTTGGTGGCCTTAGGGAAATGCTCTGTCCCCTAAGCCAAACTGTGTCTATAAAAAAACCTTTTAAAAATGTTTATTTCTGAGAGAGAGAGAGAGAGAGAGAGAGAGCAGGGGAGGGGCAGAGAGACAGGGAGACACAGAATCCGAAGCAGGCTCCAGGCTCTGAGCTGCACAGAGCCCGACGCGGGGCTCGAACCCATGAACTGTGAGATCATGACCTCAGCCGAAGTTGGATGCTTAACTGACTGAGCCACCCAGGCGTCCCTAAGTGTGTCTTTCTGTAAACGGAGCGCACCTGTGCCCGCCCCTGGCACGGAGGAGGCCTTCCTACCCAGCTGTGCCTCTGAGGTGGAGACTTCTGGTCGCACAAATAGCCTGGATATCTCTGGGCTTAGGGTGCTGGGCCTCCACTCTCCACCTTGTCACTCGCCCCACGCCAGGCACACAGGCCTGTCACTGGTCTGGCTTCACCTTACTGTGTCCTCCGCCTGAAAGACAAGCCCCGCCCCTTGATCTTGCTGTTCTGAGGCTCTGCTCAAATGCCATGACCTTCAGGAAGCCAGGCTGTCCCTCCTGAGCCTGGTGGCGGCCCGGGGACGGACGTGAAGCACTTGCAGTCTCCCATGCGCGGATGATTCTTCAGGCCTGGCTCGGGGCGGACTGAGTCCGGCACAGCGGGGTCCCCCGCCAGAGGCTCAGAACGGAGCTCGGATGCTCAGAGCAGGCCGCAGGGGCTGGGGCGGCAGGGCGCTGGGCGGCAGGGGGCTGGGCGTGCAGGGGGCTGGGCGTGCAGGGGCCGGGGCGGCAGGGCGCTGGGCGTGCAGGGGGCTGGGCGTGCAGGGCGCTGGGCGTGCAGGGGGCCTGCGGCTGCGTTCTCGCCCCCGACACCCAGCGGCGAGCTCCCTGGCTCAGACTTGGAACAGGTGTGTCCCGTTGGGAGCTGGTGGAGGCCATCGTCCCGACGCTCAGCCTCCGCCCTTACGTCCCCTCCCTGAAGCTCATCCGTGGAGGGCTGCGGGCATCAGACTCGCAGGGGTGGGGAGGGAGGCTGTGGCAGAGCAGGGCCCGCGGGCAGCAGCCCTTCCCGAGTCGATGGTGCCACGGCGTCCTGGCTGCCTCCCTCTCCCCGGATGAGCCCAGGCTCCTCCCTGGGCACGTGCCTGGTTCTCCTCTCGGTGCTCCGAGCCCCGCACGCAGCAGGCGGGCAGCAAACACTTGTCAGAGCCACTTTCGATCCCGCAAACGCTGTCGAGACCCCGGAGAGCCGGTGGGGCAGCAGGGCGGGAGCTGCCGGGCGGGAGCTGCCGGGGCTCTGGGAGCCCGAGCGCCTGGGGGTGAGCTGTCGATGGGAAAGTGGATTAATGGATCCAGGAAATGGGGCTGGCTGGAAGCGTGGCATGGGAGGCCCAGAGCATGGCAGGGACGTCCTGTGGTGGCGGCGGGGCTGTTGGGGTGGGGCATGATGCAGGGGCGTGGGGGGCAGGGCGACGTGGGGCCCTCTCTCAGGAATGTGTGACCGGCTCCCTTCCTCCCCCCTTGTGGCTGTGAGCTGGGCTCCCACCCCCGCCTTTTCTGCAGGGTTCTTACCCACCGCTTGGGACCCTTGGACCCAATGCTCAGGGGAGAGCTGTCCCCAGCTTGTCCCCGCCACACGTCCAGCCCCCTCCCCACTCCTGATTCTAGCCCCTCCCCCCAGAGGCTCACTTTGCAGATCGTGAAGAACCGTGGCCATTTGCGTTGTGTCTCCTCCTGTCCCTGAGCAGGGTACTGACGTCCAGGGTGAGAGGTCTGGGCTCGCGGCCTCAAGGCCAGGCGGGCACCAGGAAGGTGCCCGAGCCGTGGCCCTGCAGGGCTTGGCAGAAGCCGGCGGCTCCCCAGGGCCGCTGTTTTGCAATCCTTCTTGGCCACCGACCCCCGTTTCTCTGGCGTTTGCAGGTTTTCTCGGCTGTGATTTGGATGATGTTTTTTCCCTTCTAAACAACCACTCTGGAAAAAGGGACTCTCATGCTGAACGAGCTGGCTTCAGTTGTTCCACGTCTCTGCACAAACAGCACCCTCTCCCCGCTGTGCCCCCCGCCCACCCAAGTGTTTCTGGACCCACCGGCAGCAGGGGTTGTGGGTGGGGGCGGGGGCCGTGACCGCTGACCTCTGGGCTGGAGTCTGAGCCTTTGGGGCCACATTGTCCAGCGACTTCAGAGGTGTGCCCTCCTGCAGGCTCACGAGGGATGCCCCCTGAGCCCCTCCCGTGCCGGGCACCCCTTGGTCTCCGTCTCTCCCCGGCCCCACCCGGGGGGTCTTCAAGGAGGACAAACGGTAGGACTGGGCTTCGAAGCTGAGGTCCATGCGTGGTGTCTCCCCAGGGCACACGACCCCTCACGGTTTCAGTGCCCTTCGGAGCCATGTCACCTTGATGCCAGTTCAGACTGCCCATCTGTCACTACTGATCTCAAGGACTCAGGCTCAGAGAGGTCAGGAAACTTGCCCGAAGTCACACAGCTCTAAGCGGTGGGGCAGGGGCCAGACACCAGGGCCTGTGGACTGGGGTCTAGGGGTGGCCTCTTTGGACATGAAGGGCCCGGCTCTGGGGACCAGCTCCTGCATCATCTGCCGGCCCCACCGTGCTGGGTGATGGAGCCCGAGGGGAGCTTGGGGGGCAGCTCTGGTTTCGGCAAAGGGGCAGCGGAGTTCGTGGTTGGACAGGACCTCGGACAGAGGTGGAGACGGGGCTGGGGCTGTGAGGTCCTGGACCCGCACCGCTCTGCACCCCAGGATCTCAGTGATGCTTGGGCCGGCGCCGGCGGGCACCTGGCAGGGACCTTCCCCTCGGCATCTCACGGCTACTCAAGGCCAGCTGAAGGCCACAGGGAAGCTGGTCCGTGTTACTCTGTGGGACAATCCCCTGAACACACAACTCTCCTCTGTGACTCTGCCGTCTTCTCCGTAGCTTCTGGGAAGAAGGAGTCACGGGGAGGTCGGCTGCACGCCGCTGCCCCTCGCAGGGCTCCCCTGGGCTCCGCGTGCCTCTGGAGCCTGGAGACCTCCCAGCCTGGGTCTGGGGGCATCTCGTCCTGAGCCCCGTCTATGCCCGTGGGACCAGCCCCACTGCCTCCGCATGACTCCATCCCCCTGTGGTCCTTCCTCGCGGGGGTGGGGGGCTCTACCCAGCCCCACCCCAACTGCCCCCCTCTCTCCTGCATCTTTCCCTCGGCCCAGCCCTCCCGGTGCTGGTGGCGGCCTCTCGGACAAAAGAACAGACCCCCTAAGGTCGGACGTCCCTGGCAGAAAATACACCAGCGTCTGCATTGTTTCCCAACAGTGACATGGCCTGGTGTTCGTTTACACACAAAAAACTGGATTACATGTAATTTAAAAAAGCAACACCCTTCAGTTTGCCGTGCGCGGCCTCGGAGAGGGCTTAGGGAAGGCCACATTTGAAGTGCTTTTACGAGCCGGCCCCGCCGTGCCAAGATTTCCGGAGCGAGGAGCTGGGCTTGTGACCTCCTGGAGCCCCTCCCGGCCAGCCGCAGGCTCCTGGCGCTGCCTGGCAGGCAGTCCTGAGACGTACTCGGGCTCCGAGTGGGGACAGGGTCCCGGCCGCAGTCCAAGCCCCAGATCCTGTCAGGGAGGTGCGGGAAAGTGGACGTGTCCGCCTGTAGCCAGGCGGAGCTGGGCAGGCGAGCCCCCGCCGCCCCCGCCACCAGGCAGCCCCTCAGGCTGGCTCCGGGGCTCACCCAGCCCTGCTCCCCGGGGGCAGGTCATGCCCTTCAACCCCGACAGGACCTGCTTTGTGCAAGGCCCAGGCCTGAGCCCATCCCAGGGCCCTGATGCACCCGGAGGTCTCAGACTGTCCCCGAGGACTCTCTGCCCTCTTATTGCTTCTTGCTGCGAGTTCAGGGGTGACACCGGGGGAGGCCGAGGAGGCCAGCTTAGCCGTCCCGCCTTCTGTTCTAACCCTTGGAGTAAACAGGAACATTAAATCACTACTTGGGGGTCAGGAAACTGGAAATAATCAAAACATAGTGTCCTGTCCTCGGCCTGGGCGCTGGGCCGCCTGTCACCGCCCCAGCCCTGCCGCCTGGGGCTTTCCCGGCCTCGCCTCCGCCCGGGTCACTGCCGCCCCCATCTGCTCCGTGGGCTCCAGTGCCCGCAGCGGGCCACACCCCAGGGTACAATTAGTGAGACACCGGAGAGCTGGCAGCCACCCCACGCCCACACACGGTCACCACCCGGCCGGGGACATCGCCACAGGACTGGACCCCCGTCAGCCCTTGGACCCCAGGGGGTGGGCACGAGGGGACAGGGTGAGGGTCCTGGGAGCTCATGCCTGCCACCCTTTCTCCGCTTCCGCGGCGGGTTACAGGGCCTGGAGCAGGTAGGGGAGGAGGGGGATCTTCTCTCCCATCGTAGGGCACTCAGGCCACAGGCACCCTTTCCAGCTGACCCTCCTCCCTAGCAGGCACTGCAGAAGCCCGTAGGTCTCCCGAGGAGCCCTCAATGGCCACTTTCCAAAGGGGAAACTGAGACCCAGCCCCTAGCTCCCGGCTCCTTCCCAGGAAAAGCTGTCAGAGGCTGGTTCTGCTCACCAGGTGCACGAGGTAGAGGAGAGAGCCCCCCGGGCCGGGAGGCACAAGGCCCAGGCTCCGTGCTCGGCCCTGGCATGAACTTGCTGTGCCACCGTGGAAGCATCTGTGCCTTCTCTGGGCCCCCCTCCCTCCAGATGGCCCCCCAGGGAGACCCCACCTTGGATTCCACTCGGCAGTGACATGAGACGGAGTTTGAGGGATGCCCGTGGAGGATGAACTGCAAAGCCGCAGCCTGCGTGATGGTAGACACCCCCCTTCCCAGTGCTCCCCCGGGGCCTGCTGCCTCACCCCTGCAGCCTAGGCGCTCCGAGGCCCTGGGCCCGTCCTGTGCTGTGCACTGGGGGTGCCAGCAGGCTGAGGCCTCAGAGAGGAGCCCCCAGAGCCCGATGGGGCAGCGGGGATGCCAGAGGGGCTTCTGGTGGAGCTGGTGGTCTGGTGGGGTGACCGGTGGGGACACGGACTTTTGCAGCCCTGAGACTTGACTGCACAGAATAGAGGGGCCAGCCTGGCGCTTAATAGAGATGGCATTTGAGCTGGGCCTCCCAGGCGAGGGGGTGAGGCAGCCGGGTGGGGGCCCTGTGGGGGAGGCTGGGAGGCCGCTCCCCTGTTAGCCTGCCCCGAGGCCTGGGACCCAGCCTGGCTTTGCCTGACGTGGTCATGGTCTTCTGAGTGTGCACCCACCGAGTGCCTTCCTGGAAGCCCATCTGTGACACAGGTGCGAGTTCTCCTGATGGGGAGACTGAGGCCCACAGAGGTGAGGGGCGTGTCCAGACCTCAGCAGCGTTCTATGGCCGACGGAGGACGTGGCCCCAGCCCTGGTGGCTCTGGAAACCCGGGTCCTTCCTTGTTATCACGTTGGATCCTGCGGCAAAGGGCCGGGCCAGGCTCTCTGCCTCCTTCCGAGCTCCGACCTCCAGCCACGGGGGGCGGACAAGCCCGGTGTCCCAGCTCTGGACCTGCTCACGCTGCACACAGGGCGGGTGGTGTGTCCGGCTCTGTGCAGGCTCTGCCCTCCAGCCTCCCCTCTCGGGGGCTGGGGACAGGCCTGAGGCCTGGAGCCCCAGCAACCGTGGGGGATTAAGACTGACCCAGTGTTCAGGCCGGGGCTGGGGAAGGATGGGTCCCCTTGGGGAAAGGTTGAGATCTTAGTCCCCGGGCAGGGGGGAGGCTGGCTGGGGTGGGCTGGGTGCTGCGGCGGGTGAGCCTGGAGGGGGCACCAGGAGGCCCGTGGGGAGGCCGGGGGCAGCAGCTGCGGGGATGGGAGTTTTGAAAGGAGGCAGGTGCGCGGTGCTGTTGGGAGGGACCCGCTGCCCGCTGCCCGCTGCCACTCGGCCTCCCGCGTGCCACAGGCCTGACACCCACCGCCAAGCCCGTGTTGCTCTGCAGGAGGGAGCCGTTCAGTCCACGAGTTCTGGAGAACTGGGGTCCACCCCATCCAGCCCAGGAGCAGCCCTCCATGCTGGCTCCTTGTCCCTCGGACGGGACACCGAAGCTCCTGGTGTCTTTCCCCCGCGGTCACCCCCCATGGGCTCCTTCCCTGTCCCGCTGACCTCCCCACCCACCGAAAGAAACAACACGCACTCATTCCCTGGCCGGCATCCACTTGGGGGCTCCTCGGTCAGCCCGTGGGTCATTGGCAAATGGTGGGGGGCGAGCTGAGACAGAGCAGGGCTCGGTCCGGCGGTCTCGGGGCGGGGGGGGGGGCGGCCACGAAGGAGCTTGAGCATTTCCCAGAGGTAGGAGTCATGGTAAGGTTTGGATTTTAAAATATCACCTGTTGTTCAGCGGGGCCAGGACAGGGCAAGTGAGGGAGGCTGGTGCAGGGCAGGGAGGGATGGGCGGGGGGCAGGTGGGCGGTGAGCTGGGGCGCAGGGCTGCGGGGAGGCGGGGGCGCCACAGACAAGCCTCCAGGTTTCCACCCGGTGACTGGTGTCTCACAGCTGAAGCAGACTGCCTTCCCAGGCCCCTCTGCAGCCGGGTGGCCACTCCGAGGAGCCACGTCTGTCCAGCGAGATGCAAGGGGACACTCACTGGAGGCTTCTGGGAAAGGTTTTGTCCTCCCCGAGGGGAGCAGGAATGTGAGGAGGATTGTCATCCTCCGGGACCTCTGCCTGCTTCTTGCCTCTGGGCATCATTTGAGAGGTTGGAGCTGGGGCAGCCATTTTGCAACAATGAGGACAAGGAGAAGAGAAATTGTCAGGGGCTGGCCCGGGGGCTGCAACCACTGACCCAGACCCTCCAGTATACTGGAAACACCAGCCTCTCTTCGGCTAGGTCTCCGCTCACTGCAGCCAAAGGCATGCCCAACGGCACAGGACTGCTTGCCAAGAGCGAGGTTGGACTGGGTTTCCCAGCCCCCAGCCAGCAGCGTCCTCTGGGACAGGAGGAGGCAGGGGATGTGGCGGGGCTGGAGACGATGGCTCTCGGGCCCTGAGGGCCTCCAGGGGGACGTCCCACGGGGCAGCGGGACACACCCGCATTGCGCCCAGCTGCGGGGTGGGGAAGGCCGTGGGAGGGTGGCACCGCTCAGGGAGGGCGGAGGCAGGGAGCCAGCAGGTGCTCGCAGAGCTCCCGTGGGGCAGGCGGACCAGAGGAGGTGCCCACAGCGATGGGGAAGCACGGCAACAATGACAATAACACATCACCATTCATGGAGCGGCTACTAAGGGTGGGCGGCCCAGATGCACACAGACGGTGTCCTCACTACCACCTGAAAGCCAGGGTCTTATCACTGTGCCTATTTGACAGATGAAAACACTGAGGCTCCGAGAAAGGGCTGCAGCGACTCAGAGAACGAAGAGAAATCCTAGGCGGCACCAGGAGGGCATCAGGGAGGAGGCAGTGCCCCTGGAGTGGGCGCTGGGCCGATGGGAAGTGAGTTGCGGCAGGCAGCGAGACCAGCACAAGTGGGGGGAAGGGCGGGATCTGGCTGACTTCGGGGTGCATGGGGGGCGTGGAAATCAGGTGGGAGGGACGGCCGGCTTCTGATGCCAACGTGCCAGATCTGGAGTTTATTGGACTAGCCTGGAGCGAGGGCGGAGCCACCGGGGCCAGCTCACCCCTTGGGCGGTGACAGCCGGGGGTGTGGCTGCCCAGGCGGGGCTGGTGCGGCCACGCCCCCTTCCCCTGGCTCTCCAGGCAGGCTAGGCGAGCCCACAGTCGGAGCCCTTGGCCTGTGGCCACGGAAAACAACTTGTCCTCATTGCCATTGAGTAACTGCACTGGGCCCTGTGGTCTGAGCCATTTCAGGACAGCGGGCTGCCGGCGGCCCAGGCGGGGTGGCCCGGGACCCCCTGCCTTACCGGCCCAGTCCAGGCCCCTGTGGCTCTGAGCCCGAGCCTGGTGCTCCGGGGAGGCTCATGGGCTGGCTGGGCCAGGAGGGCTGAGTCTGGACGGTGCCTGCTCTAGGGAGCCCCGAGGGTCTCATCGGCTGGGAGAAGGTGGGAGGTTGGCTTCCTGGGGTGACCTCAGGCTCAGCACCGGGGGAGAAGGAGCCCCGGGAAGGGACGGGTCAACTCTGAATGGTGCCCAATGTCAGGACTGGATTAGGACCCCTTCTGCAGCCGGTGGAGTGGGAGCACGGAGGAGCAGGGCCCCGGGTCAGGAAGGGAGGCGGCCGGTGGATTCAAGCCCCACCCCAGGCTCCAGGCTGAGACCTTGGGCAAGTCCTCTCCCACCCGTCCCCCATCCGTAAAATGGGCGTGATGAACCCGTCCCACGGGGATGTTGTAAGAATCAAACAAGAGGCTCCTAGGAAGTCCTGGGCGTGTGGATTTCGCAAACAATTAAAATTTCAAAAATCGACTTCTGTTCCTGTCATAGGGTGCCAGCTTTAGGTCTGCCAAGTAAGAACGCTGAACACAAAAACAAAACACCAGCTACTGTCTGCTGTCACCGTCACTTCACAAAAGAAGCCGCATGTACTCGGACCCAGTAAGGGCTGCAGGTGAAAGAGGGAGGCCCCATCAGTAAAAAGCGGGCAGCTGAGTCCGAAGCCCTTGGGCCCCTCCTCTCTTCCCCTCTGCCTCTGGTAGATGTGAACAGCCCCAGCGGGAGGCCTGGGGCTCGGTGGGTGGTCTCCCCGGTGGGGCGGGCACCAGCCCTCACTCCTCCCTGGGAGCTCCTGGCTCAGAGCTGGAGAACTTACCACCCTTCAGGGCGGGGGGGGGGGTCTCTGATCGCAGGGGCTCCTTCCCCATGTGATGGATGAGTCCCAGTTGCTACCCTAGACTTGCCTCCTCCCCAGTCCGCCCAGTGCACTCAGCAAACGGGGTGCTGTTTGCAAGAAGACTCTATCCACGCCGGGTGCCTGCTGATGCTCTAGCGCTTGGGGGCCACGATGACCCTCCGTGGATGGGACACTGAGGCTCGGAGAGGGGAAGGCCCTTGCTCGGGTGATAGAGCTGTGGTCCCCGCACCATCTGTTGAGCAGGGCTGCTGCCTCCGATGGAGGAAACTCAGGGTTTAGTGTCTTTTCCCAGCGGAGCCAAAGCTGTGGACAGAGATGGGGCAGCGGTCCTTTGTTCCACTTCAAGGTCATGGGCTCTGGTGTCTCGTGGAGGAAGGGGCTCCACTATCCCAGCATGGAGCTGCAGGGAGGGACCGTGGACACCAGCCAGACCCGGCTCTGCCCTGGCTACTCAGGACCCACAGGTGCTTGGGCCACAAGCCTCGCCGCTCAGGGCTCCACTCTGGTGGGAGACACAGACCCCAGGTGCCTAGGGCCCCTGAACTCTTCCCAGGTGGGTGGGCGGCCTGCATCGGCTCCCTTTGTGGGGTGGGGGTGTGCGGGACGCCCAGAGGAGAGGGTCTCACACAGCAGGTGTGGGGGAGGGGCAGAGGCCAGCTCACGCCTCGCTCCCCGAGCACCTGCTGCCAGCAAGGAGTGTCCGAAGCGGGCCAGAGGCTCCCACAGGGGCAGAGAGGACCCTGCTCTTCTAGACACGAGCTGTCGGTGGCGTCCATCCGCACTCGGGTGGTCACCCAGCCTCCAGGGAGGACTCAGGGAGGCTCCCGGCTGCACCAGTTCCTCGCTCAGCAGCTCAGCACCACCCAGGTCTCCCCTTGCTGGGGTCGGAGGCCACGCGGGGGTGCGGGCCACGGTGCTGTGCTCTTTGGGGTCCTTTGGATGCTCCAATGGCTATGGAGCGGGCTTGGGGTCCCCTGTGGAAGGGAGGGAGGAGCTGATCTGTGATCAAGTGTCAGCGAGGCCTCCGCCGGTCCCCAGGGAGCTGTCTGCAGGTGACCTTCCTCCTCTCGTCCTGACCCGTCCCTGGGTGGGACCTGCAGAGGCTGTCGGCCCACACGTCCCCCCAGCGGAGGGCTGGAGGCCGTCCTCGGAGACACCCGGTCCTGCAGGGGCATCTGGGCAGCGCACGGGGGCCTCCCCTGCACCCCACCCCTGCGCTGCTCAGTTCGGCCTCCTCATGGAACTTCCGGGAGCCCCTCCTTCAGGACCCGGAGGGCCACCCTTCCAGGGCTTCTCACCGGAGCAGGTGCATTCCTTGCTTCGGTGAGGGGGCCTCTTCCGGTCCGCCACGGAGCCCGGTGCTCTGGTGGCCGTGCGGGCTGCCCGTGCCCTATCCATCATGGCGTGCCTGCTCCTCTGCCTCTTTGCTCGCCCGCCAGGGCACCTCTGCCATCTCCATCGCAGACGCCATCATGGCCCCGTGCTGCTGGGGACCACGGGCTCTGTGTGTTGGCACCATCACCCATGGCTTTGGCCAGAACGTCACGCAAACCTGCTCCCAGAGGTGAGCTCTCCCTGATCCAGCTTTGTGTCCCACCCCTGGGCCGGCACCTGCGGACCCCAGTCCCGTGCCGGCTAGGTCCTCAGCCCCCTCCCCTTTCTCCCGTGCCCCTGGGTGAGTTATGTGGTGACTTAGCCTGGGTCATTGGCCTGGTGGCTGGGAAGGGAGGTGGGGTGAATTTTGGGGGGTGCCTGCTGTCCTGTGGTGAGGAGGTTCCTGACATCTGCAAGGAAATGGGAGCACTAGTCTTTTGTAGGGACAGATGGGCCACTTTGCCATCTTGGAGAGTTTCGGGGATGCGAGGGGCTCAAGGCCTCGGGTGGGTCGACTCAGAAGTCACCATCCCCTTTGTCAAGATCTTAGTGTTTTCTAATCATGGCCTTGACCTTGTCATAGCAGACCTGCCTGTGTTGGGCGCTTAACCTTTGGAGCCTGACTTCTCATATCATGAAATCCTGGGGTTTACAGCCCGCCGAGGAGGCCTCACGGCTGCCACACGTAGACTGACCCCTTTCCCCGGAGCAGCGGCCATCCCGTCCCAGCCTCCCTGCACGGCGGGCCGTCCCCCCGTTTCCTCAGGGGCCTGGGGCGCCACACCTGCTGCACACGTCCGCCTGGAGGCAGAACCGCATGGTCCGCCCCGGTGACCGTCTGGACAAGTCCAGTTCTCCTGCCTTTATCTCTTGGCACCGGCCAGGGGCCCTCGGGGCACAGCCAGCCAGCAGGCGAGCTGCTCCCCGGCCCCATTTTCACGTGAGAACGGAGGCTGGTAACCAGGAAGCAGGCCTGGAGGTGGAGGAGGGTGTGAGGGGGGTGTCCTGGGTCAGCACCCGGGGACAGCAAGGACAGGAAGCCTCCGGGCAGAGGCAGCTGCTGTCTCGGCGGGGCCCTCAGATGAGCCCCGAGGAGTCCAAGGCTGGGGTGGCCGTTGCGTGTTGTCTCGGGCTGGGATGAATGGCTTGGCCTCGTCTGGCCCCATAGTGACTGGTCACTGGCCACGGGCTGCCCTAGGAAGGGTGATCCCGGGCAAGGGAGCCCCACTTAGCTGAGTCACTCTCCAGAGGGGTGACATTCACAGCCGGCATCTCAAGAGCACCCAGAGGCCGGGGAGAGAGTTCTCGTCCCGCGGGGAAGGCTGGCGGCCTCTCGTGGTGCCTGTTCTGACTATTCCCAGGGCCTCGAGGCCTCCCCCGGGACCTTCTCCATCAGCCAGCAGGCAAGGGACAGCAAGAGCGAGGCAGTCGGGTGACCGCCGGGGGGCAGGCTGGAAGGGGTTCTCGGGCAGAGCTCAGCGCCTGTTGGCTTCGGATTGCAGGGTGGGGGCTGGGGAGGAGGCAGGAGGGGAAATGTTTGACCACAGCCCCGCTGGTCCCTGCCACCTCACTCCAAGGAGTGCGGGACGGCGCACAGACTGAGCTCGCCAACATGGGCCTGAACTGCTCCGGGGTGAGCTGGTGCTGTGGTCACGAGACTCGAGGGGACTTAGAACCGGGGGTCCCAGGACACCCCGCCAGCCTTCGGTGCCTTCCCCAAGGACCCACCCCATGTGTGCCCTGCCCTGCTTGAGGGCTCGGGACCCAAAGGCACATCCCTACCCTCAATGGGCTTCTGGTCTGGTGGGGAGGCCGCCTCCTGACCAGAGGATTGTCACCCCTGGGGCATGTCCAGGTCTCTGCTGGAAGCTTCCAAAGGAGGAACCAGTTCTTCCCAGAGGTGGAGTGGGCAGGGGGGCACAACGGGGTGGGCTGACTGCCCGTGAGCCCAGGCCCTGCAGGTGGATGCAAAGAAGGACATACCAGGCAGAGGGAACAGCATATGCGAAGGCTCAGAGGCAGGGTGATCATGGCGAGTCTGAAGGATTGTGAGGCTGGAGAAGGGGCCAGGTGGGAAGGGCTGGGGATAGGCTGCCGTGGATCCAGGGAGATTTCCAGAGCCCCCGCCCCCGGCCTCACAGCTGGCCTCCCCTGTGCCGCCCACTGCCTGGCGGCCACAAGGGTGAACTTTCCAAGACATAAAGCCAGGCTGGGCCGTCGCCAGCTTGAAGCTGCGCATGGCTCCCCACTGCCCTCTAAAGAGAGCCCACACCCCTGCACGTGGCATGGAGGCCCCGTCTGGACTGGTCCCGGAGCCCCTGGTGCCCCTCTCCGCCGGGCGGCCCCCCCCTCCCCCACCACGCTCTCGTCCTCACCGCTGCACAAGCTACTTCCGTTTCCACCTGGGCCTTTGCACCTCTGCTTCTGCCCCCCTGAGATGCCCTTTCCCCGCTTGTTTTCTGATTAACTCCTACTTGGGCCTCACAAGCTGCCTCCTCCAGGAAGCCTTCCCTGACCTCTTCCCTCCTTCGAGCCTGCAGGACAGTGCACAGCCCCCAGTTATCCCGCCTGAATCCTGCCGGCTCCTGTCAGGACTGTCTCCTGCTCTGGGCGGAGGCTCCTCCCGCAAGGTGGCGGTGCGGTGGGGCTGGGGAAGGTGGGGGGCCCCAGCCTCCAGCCCGCGGCACAGGGGCTCTGCAGCCTGAATGAGAGGGACGCGAGATGACGCCCTGAAGCTCTGAAAAGACATTTTCCCAAGCAGCTGGCGAGGCCCCACCCAATCCGGGGGATTTTCCAATCTGCTCCTGAAAGGCCCAGCTCGGAGCGCATCGGGATCATTCCGGGACACGGCGTAGGCCCACTTCCCCGGCCCGGGCCGTGAGCAGAGCGCATCCGAAAGTCCTTCCTCCTGCCTCTCCCGTTAGTGACCTGCCACAGGGGGCCGAGAGGAGGAGAGAGGGGCCTCCCGGAGCCCTCCTCCCCCCGCAGCCTCAGGCCACCAAGGCACCAGACCTCACTCCAGAATGTTCAGCGTCCTTGTGTGACGTGGAAACAAGTCCTGGCTTGGGCTGCTCAGAACCCAGGGGCCTGCAGTGATGGTAACAGGGAGGGGGTGGCCGCGCCTCAGAGGGTGCGCCCCGGGGAGCCCCAGCTGGCACCCCTCTCTGTTTGGACTTTCTGGACCCGTGCGTTGGCGGTCCAGGGTGCTCAGGGCCGGCTGCTGGCGGCTGAGGGGCTCCTCCTGGAGCTGAGGGGGAAGGCGGGGATGGCGGGGGCGGGGCGGGGCCCGGGTCGGCGATGGACGCGGCCAGGGCCCGCACCATGTGCACCGCCCAGGCTTTCTCGCCGCCGGTGGAAACTCTCTGCAAAAGGGGCTTGTTCTTTGCTCTGCTTGGCACCGGCTGGGATCTTCTGGGAGTTGTTTTGCTCTTGGTAATTGGTGAGAGGTTTGCTTCTCAAAGTCTGCCCAGAACCCCAAAGTGGAAGCAGGCAGAGGGCCAGCGCGAGTAGAGAATGTTCTTTTCAGACACATTTTTATAGAAGTATGTTTGGGTCTGCTCTTTGGACCCTGTGAGTTTAGAATGTGAAGTAATCGAAACAGGGCCGGGAGGGGCTCACCTTTGCCCCACGGGCCTAGGGAGGCCCCAGAGGGCCGAGGAGGCTCCGGACGGCCAGGGGTCCTGGGGCAATGACCGCGTGCTCATCACAGACACTACTTATCTGTGCAGGGAGCCGGCCCCGCGGGAGCCGCTGGCTCCGTAAGGCCCCGGTGCCGGGGGCGCGGGAGGCGGCCGGAACGTGGCCAGTGTAGAAAGGCGTGGCTCGGCCAGGCACGGTCCCTGCTCCGACCTTGAGCTCAGCGGGCCTTTTCCGTGCAGACAGCCGCCACCCAGGGCGAGTGCCCGGCTTCCGTGGAACAAGTTGGTGACTTTGTCGAGAAGGGAGGCCAGAGGCCTGCAGTAGCGCCTTGTACACGGTGTTGGGGAAGTGCCTGGGGCGGAGGGGCCCCCAGGACAGCGGTTTCCCGAGCCTGCGGCAGTGAGGTGGACCACCGACCTCTTCGTTGCTGGGGGATGGCCTGGATCCCCCCACCCCCCACCTCCGCTGGGCCTCGCTTTCCACAGGCCAGGGGCAGAGGCTGGACCGGCTGCTCTTCAGAGTTCTGTCCTGTTCTAGAACGTTACCCCTCCTGCCTCAGTTTCCTGCCTGTGAAAGGACAGACTATACGAGGCAGCTCTAGACAGGAAGCGGGAGGTTTTTATCTGCAGGTCCTGGGAGCTCTGAGGGAACCACATTTAACAACGGTGAGAGCCGGGCGGGTAGTATGTTTGCCGCCCGCGGGCCCGGCCCGGCTGCCGTCGCGAATGGCTTTCCCCCGTGGGGTCCTCAGAGAAGCCGATGTCGCAGCCCGGCACGCACGGCGGTTCCCCTCCGCTCACGTTTGGCCCCTGGGGTGTAAGGCATCCCAGAGCCTTGCGGGGACAGGTGACCGTATATGCCAGGGCCCGGCCAGCGTGAGGTGGGCTGGGCGCAGGCGGGCGCTCTGCTCACCCGAACCATACACAGTCCCGGTGCCCAAGCCGGGCGCTCCTCAGCCCAAGCGGGTGCCAGCTGTCCGCCAAGGGCTCCGTGTGGAGCATTTCTCGCCTCCTCACGCCCACTCTGGAGATAGACTGTTGTCTCCAGCCGAGGGAGGCGGGGCCCAGAGGCTTATGTAACTTTGCCTGAGGTCACTCTGCCTGGGAGAGGTGAAGCGGGCCGGCCCTGGGTCACCTGACACCGGGGACGGCCAGTGGTCCTCCTCCCACGCTGGGTCCAAAGGCGCGGGGTCCGGTGGTCCCAGGCCCACTTGCGCGGTGCGCGGACGCAGCCTTTTACATAACTGTGTTTGGTTCGTGTGTATCAGGAGGAACGTTCACCCATCAAATCTGTGCTTTCACTGAGAATATTGCCTCGGAGGAAAAAAGCAAGGTTTGAAGAGCGAGACTATTAAGGATTGCATTTAAGAAAAACAGTCAGTGAGAATCAGTCTAGATCGGAGGATGGCAAACAACCAGGGACTCGGAAAAACGGCAGGTGCGCGTGGCCCCAGCCCCCCGGCCTGCACCCCAGGCTCTGCGGGGCTCCGCGGGGCCCTCCCTAGGCGGCTGCCCTGACCAGCCGCCCACACCCACGCTGTCGGGAGCACCCGCAGAGGAGGACCCGCCGCAGACCATCTCCTGATCCTCCGCGCCGCTGCTCCCGCCTCCCCCGTGGCCGCCGTCCCCCATGGCCGCTGTGCCAGTGGGTCCGGCGGTCACTCTGGGGAAGTGCTCGGCCCGCCCCCCCCAGAACGGCCCACTGATGCACTGACACAGGCGGCCGGGACCCCTCCTGGGACCCTCGCCCCAGGCTTCTCTAGGCCCCCCATCACCCCCAGTGCCGGCACTCCTGAGCCCCTCCTCCTGTGGCCTTCTGACCCCTCCTCAGCAGACCTCACGCCCTCCCCGTGTTTACTAACTTTGAGCTGGCGAGCCCCCGCTTGATGCCTCCACGCCACCTTCGGAAATCCTGACCTTGCTGGACGTCTCCCCTCGGATAGCTCGTGGGCACCCGGGACTTTGCCGCCTGAGCCAAATCCCAGAGGCACCCCGAGGGTCGGTGCCCCGGCCTCCTCTCCACGTGTGTCCTCCCTCTTCTGGGATGCATCCTGGATCTACCCACCCCTCCCCCTCTCTCCGCCACCACCCTGGGCTGAGCATTGTCACATCCCATACGTCAGAGGCCACACCGCCAGCTGCAATCCGTGTGGACGCAACAGACAGCAGGACATTTGAAAGGCATGAGTGGGGTCAGATCATTGCCCTGCCTAGGACCTCCTCCCCTCTGGCTCCTCACCCGAGGCTCACTACAAGGCTGCCCTGGTTGGTCTCCAATACAGAACCGCAGGGAGAGCCAGGACAGCAAAGCTCGGTGGCCAGAGACTTAACTGTCCCTCCTCTTTTGCCTAAAGAGTGAGTGGCTGTGGCCCAGGCTCCCACAGTAGCTCCCTGGCTCCTTCGGTCTCATGGCTCTGCTGTCCTCATGGGTCCAAGGTGGCTGCCTGAGCTCCTGCCATCCCAGAGGGAAGGGAGAGCTCAACCAGGAAGTTGGACACAGTCCTTCTGCTCAGACCCCTTGATCAGGCTTTGTTCTGTGGCCGCACCTGGCTGCCAAGGAGGCTGGGCATGCTTTTGTCCAGGTGGTGTGTGCCTGGCTACCTCTTGCATTACAGTAGACTCGGAGAAGGACCGGCACTCCTTCCCAGGAGAGGATGGCTTGCCCCCGGCCTCAGTGCCATCCCTGCACGTCAGTAGAAAATGGGGAGACCTTTCCGCAAGATGGTTGTGGGGAGCCAGTGGGACGGTCAGCAGCGTGTGCCCTGCGCATCACCAGGGATTTTCCAGCTTTGCCTTCCTTCCTCCTTCCTATCCTGCCTCTGGCACCTCAGATTTGGCAACTGTGGCTTGGGAATTCAGGGCCAGGTTTTGAACCGCACTTAGTAGGGGCAGACAAAGGTGGCTTGCGGCGTCTTCCCGGCCGCCTCTTCTGCGCCGAGGTTTTGGCACGCGGGGGCCTGGGGGCCTCGGGAGACGGGGCTGGCAGGGCGGGCACAGTTGGTGCGTGGCAAACCGAACCTGTCAATTCCAGAAGCTTTTGGCACATTGTTGAAGCGACTAGATGACTTTGAGAAGTGTCTGCGTGTTTTTTCCCCAAGTGTAGTTATTTTTGCCGCTGTGAAATGTTCTGAAATCTGACAGTTTTGTTTTGAGTCTTAGCCCGATGTGAAGACAGAAAGGAACACTGCCTCCCAGTTCTGTGGCACCCGCTTCTCGGGGTCCCCTGAGGACACCCTGATCCTGGCAGAGGTGGGCAGGGAGAAGCCAGGTGACCAAGGTCTCCCAGGGGTGAGCACACAGTGGGTCAGGCCAGGGAGCCGCTGGACCCACTCGGGGCCTGAGACCAAGGGCTGAGTTGGCCAAAGTAAAAGCACCTAGTGCGCGCCAAGCCCTCACAGCATTTATTGAGCACCCACTATGTCCATTCTCAGACACAGACTATGCACCTACTGTGTGCCAGGCCTCCGTCCACCAAACGTTTAACAGGCACTTACCATGTGGTGTAGAGAGATCGGAGGACTCGGAGCACAGGGCTTACAAGCTCCCCTGGCCATGCTTGGTGGCGTGAGGCAGGTGAGGAGGCTGCTGAAGGCGCAGAGACCCCAGAGGATGGAGAAGTGACTTGGATGCTGTCCCTGTCCCTCCAAAGCCCACTGCCGAGCCGGGATGCTGCCAGGGCAGCCCAGGGCAGGAGGCTCTGGGTGCAACGATGGGCCTGGACGCCATCCCCATCACCTCTTCCCACCCGCTAGCTGACCCCACACAGCCCACACTGTCCCCGCCACGGACGCCACGTGCTTGGGCCCCTCCCGGCATCCCATGCGTGTCTCCCCCACAAGCTTCTCCCCTGCTTCCTTAGCTACCTGGGCAGCGCCTGGGTCTCCTGCACGGGCAGCGGCTCGCCTGCCTTCTCCTAGGGCCCGACTCTGAGCACAGGATCGGAAGGCCGCAGGTGACGTCACTGAGCGCAGGTGGAGTGCCCGGCGTTCCCTGCACCATCTCACTGGACCCCAACAGCCTGGGGGGCAGCAGGCACTGCAGTCCCTGTTTTTACAGACGAGAAAACGGAGACACAGATGAATAAATGCCCCGAGGACACACAGTGTCCCGTATCTCCCAGACAAAGCACGTCATCACCAGCGACAGAGACAGCGACTTCATGTGTGTGACCGCCTGTGGCACTCAGCTCCGTACTTCCCGCATTGCTGCCGCGGCCTTTGCCTGGGTGGGAAGACGAAACCGAAAACCCGGCGGGCCCCCCTCGCCCTCCCGGGCCTGCACCCGGGGGCCTGCGTGCAGAGACGCGGCTGTATTCGCCAGATCCCGGGGTTGGCAGCTGTCACAAAGAGCCCTGTGTCCCAGCGGGCGGGACCCTTCCTGCAGCACAAGCCACGCGGGCGCACGTGGCAGCTCCTGGTGGCCGGGGCCCTGGCTGGTCCGACTGCAGTTCTGCCCGTGTCGCCGCCGCAGATCCGCGGGGACAGCAAGGGGAAGACCGGAGACGACAGTAGGGGGCGGGGCCCTTGCCACGAGGGACGCCACGCATGCGCGTTTGCTCACGACCCATTGGTCACGTGGCCCCAAGCGCTGCGAGGGAGGCAGGGAGCGTCCCCTTAGGTGGGCTGCCCTGTGCGAGCGTGAACTTGAAGGGCTCCACCAGGGCGGAAAGAAAGGGCAGCTGGACTGGGGGACCATCAAGGCCACGGCCCAGGCCTCTGGGCCCCGTGACTGCCGTGCAGGTTCTCGCTTCTGCGCTGAGTGCGCTCTGCCCCTTCCAGTGCGCGTGACCCTGAGGTCCCTTCCAGGCTCTGTGTCCGGCCACACCCAGGACCCGTGTGATGCGCTGCCAGGCCGCCATGACCCCTCAGTGAATGGGGAACCGTGAACTATAATGCAAAGGACACGGGGTCTGCAGCCCCCTGGAGACCGCGGCGGTGCGGGAATAGTCAGGCTGCTGTACAGGCTGCCTTTGGTGGACAGAAAGGTGGACAGGAGGGCCGCTGCTCCTCCCGGACCTCGGCTGCAGCCGGAGGGACCAGCATCGCCATGGTCCCGCATCAGCCAGCCCTCGGGGCGCCCCTGCGTCCGGCGGCTCGCTTGGACCACCCTGACTGCGTCCCCTGCCGTCCTGGCTCTGTCCTCCAGGAGCCCGTACCTGCCCCGCCTTCTGCCCCCACCTGAAGTGGCGTGGCATGCGCCCAGCCTTCCCAACACATTTCTGGTTCTGTCCACATTCCTGGGGTGTCCAGGAATTTCTCTGGGGGCAGATTACAAAAAAACAACAGGCTTTTGAAAGCCAGGCATTTGGTTTATTTGGAAATACAATTCCTTCTAAAACTTAGTCAATTTCTGGTCTATTTACGACCAGTCGGTGCCATGTTGCATGTAACCCCACCTAGAGATCTTGTCCAGACCTGGCTTTTTATTCTCATAAAGTTGGTCTCTTATTTCCGGGCTCATCTTGTTCTTGGCTCCTCTCACTGATTCAAGAGGGCCTTGCTGTCCCCTGAACCGACAGGCTTGGCCAGGGACGCGGCACCCCATTCAGATCCTGGCCCCGGGGCTGGCCCTCCTGTCCTGCTGGGAACGCTTCCTGGGACCAGCCTCTTCTCGTCCACCAAGACTGTGTCTCCAAAGCCATCTGGGCGACTCTCCCGGGTCGGTTCCCAGAGGTGGGAACCAGCACCCCTCCCCCCACACTGTGAGCCTTTCAAACCAATCTCGGAGTTCCAGGGGCCACCGGGGTGTGGTCTGCCTCCTCCGCATCCTTGGGAGCACTTGCAGGGCTAGATTTCCACAGCACAGGGGGCGACAGCTTACCAGCTGACGACACCTGCGCCCCGGAGCACGGAGGCCAGACCGCGGGGGTTCAGCTATGGGAGCAGCACCTGTCCCTTCTGCGTGCCCGAATCTGTACGGTCAGGATGCTGGTTGTGCTTGCTGCCAGGACAAAGACGCCCCAGAGCGTGACTTAAACATGATAGACATTTCTTTGTCCCATTTCAGCCCAAACACCGGCGGTTCAGGATGTGGAGACACCAGGACGTCAGAAGCCTAGATGCCGGGAAGTCTATTGCTCTGTCCTCAACAGGAAACTCCGAGCTCATGGTCTCAGACGGCTGCAGCGGCTCCCTCCATCCCATCTGCAGTCCAGCCAGGGCCAAGCAGAGAAGGCAGCCTCTGCCCCTTCCTCTGAGGCCCAGGGCTTGGAAGATGCCCACGCCAACCTGCTCATCGTCCATAATGAGGTGGGAGCTGAGGCTCAGGATGTTTAGTTGCTCACCTGCGTGTGAGCAAACCCCAGAGCGCCCGAACTGTGGACTCGAACCACGAGATGAATTGCTGACCTGCCCTCCAGCCCTTGTGGCCGTTTGTCTCGAAACCCAGACGCCCGCTGTGCCGCAGGCTCGCTACCGCCGGCCGCGGTCCCGGCGGGTCCCGGAGCGCCCCTCCCTGCTGCTGTGCCGCCTCCGCCTCCCCCCTGTGCCCTGGGGCTGACGCTGGGTGCTGGGACTTTGTGCCTGGCTGAGTAAGGGCCCCAGGGGCCTCTGCTGAAGCTAAGGATGATGAGTTAGAGACATTACCCGGGTGGACCCAGCATAATCTTGAGGGTCCTCGTAAGGGAAAGAGGGAGATAGGTGTGGGGGGGTCAGTGTCAGGGAAAAGAAGTGGTGAGGGAAGTGGCGGTCGTACTGATGCGCTCTGAAGCCGGAGAAAGGCGCCGGGAGCCGGGGACTCGAGCGCCTCCGGAGGCTGGACACGCCGGGGAAGCGGGTGACCCGGCTGGAGTCCCCAACAGAGCCGGCTGCGCGCTGTCTTGGTTCTAGCCCAGCGAGGCCACTTCGGACGCCTGACTTCCGGCACCGTCTGGTCATAAGTTTGTGCTGTTTGGAGCCATGAAGCTTGTGATGATTTGTTACTGCAACACTAGGAGACCCACTCACGCTCGAGGGTAGGGCAGGGACCCCAGCTGCCGGAGTGAGGCCCGCCTGCCGTAAGGAAAGGCCCAGAAGGGGGCTGTGGGCTGTTTGCTGGAGGTTCAGCAGCCCCTCAGACCAGCGTGTGGGGGCTGTAGGGTGAGGCCGGCTGGGAGGCCCCCTGTGCGGGGGGGGTCTGTGCTAAGTCTGGAGGATGGGGTCGGGGCAGGCCCCTGGTGGTGGCCCTGGGCCAGGAAATGGCTGGGTGTCAGAAGACAACGGGGAGACACGGCCTCACATATCCTGAGTGTTTGTGGTCACAGTGTTGTGGAAAGTTCTGGAACCTGCTGCTTGTCAGCATGTACCCGCGTGTGCAAGGTCGCGGAACAAATCTTGGGTCTGCAAAACCAGGGCTCCAAGCAACGCGGGGAAACCAGAGGCAAAAGCATGAAACTTTTACTGAAAAAAAAAATGCTTTCAGAGACGTGCGTGCTCCGAGTCCCTGGCCAGTGCCCTCCGGCTTTCTTCTTTCTCAGGCCGGGTGAGGGAGGGCTGGGAGGAGTGGGGGGAGGGGGCGGGTCAAAGGTGCAAAACGCTTTGAAAACCGACCTGGGAGCAGTTGCTGGGAATTTTCAATCACAGATCAGCCAAGATGCACAACGAAAAAAATGTGTGACCGTGAAAGAGACACATTCAGAACCGCGTGTTTTCCGTCTCCGGTGTTCGCAGAAACAGGCGCGTTCGCGGGGGTGGGAGGCGGGGGGAGGGGCAGGAACGCGGCAAAGGGCTCTTGGAAGAGGATTTATGCCTCTTCAGAGACGCCGCTCCGAGCGCCATGTGGAGACACGTGCGTCCAGCTGCCCCCTGGATGGGCTCGGAGGCTGCACGGAAGAGAAAAAACAACCTTCTGCGTGTCGCCAGAATGGATCTGAATCAACAGCGTGGACAGCTGCTCCTCGGCGCCGGAGCCAAAGAAATTCTGCTGTTGTCCATGAAGAAAATGCACTTGACGAGGGACCTGTGAAGTTGGAGCAGGGCAGCCCAGAAGCCCAGGCCCGCCCCTCGCCCCCTGCCGGACCCCCCAAGGGCCTCCAGACCCCACCTTGAGCACCTCCTTTCAGCTGATTGGGCTTTTTCTGAATTTGGGGTTCTGTATTCCCCCTCCTAAGAGAAAGTGCTAATTGCACAGGGAGGTGGAAAGCAGTCCCCCTGGGGGGATGCAGTCTGGCTCCTCAGGAGAGCCTCCCCTCCCCCACCCCGCCTGATGCCCCCAGTGTGGGCGGGGGTGGGGGGGGGAGGGTGGCGGGAGGCTCCAAATGCCAATCCCCGGAGGCCTGGTGAAGGCCTGGCCGGGCCAGAGCCTGGGTCTCGGGGTTGCTGCCGGCCGAAGGTCAGAGCCACACGCTATGAGAATCCGCTTGCTCCCTCTGCAACAAGAGCCCGGTCTCTCCGACATCGGCAAAATGCCTAGGGATTAATTAGTTTAATTGGTCCCTGCTTTGGGCCAAATAGTCAATGTCAGAAGAGAAAAGTAAAAGATACTTTCCCATTTGGGAAGACAAAGAGTGCCCTGCTAATGGCGGAGGGTGGTAATGACAACGAAAAGCCTTCGCTGGAGTCGACTTGAATGGCCTGGGAAGGCAGCTGGACCCTGGCAAGGACCCCCGTCGCATACCAAGCAGAGACGTGGGGCCTTGTGGGAAAGGACGGCGACACTGCGGAGGCCAGGCCCAGGAACGCGCTGGCCACGGCGGCATCCCGGCCTCCGAACTGGCACCCTAGCCAGGGGAGCCTCGGAGTCTGGGGGGTTCCGCCCCTGCCCGAGGGCCCCAGCCTCTGTGCAGGAGGACGCAGGTCCCTAGAGGTGCTCTGGTTCCGGCGGCCCCGCAGGCACGGTTGTCGTGGGGCTGGGAGCCTTGCGGGGCGATGGCCTTGAACTGGGTCCCAGGCCATTGTTAACGTGCACAAGGGACTTGGGGCGCCTGAGTGGCTCAGTCGGTTAAACATGCAACTCCGGCTCAGGTCTCGGTCTCAAGGTTCCTGAGTTCAAGCCCCGCCGTGGGCTCTGTGCTGACAGCTCAGGGCCTGGAGCCTGCTTCGGATTCTGTGTCTCCATCTCTCTCTGCCCCTCCTCCTCACATTCTGTCTCTCTCTCTCTCTCCCCAAAATGAATAAACATTAAAAAAAAACCACACACACAGAGACGCACAAGGACAGGTCTGGTAGGTGGACGGGTGATGGGGGAGGGGCCAGAGCCCAAAGCCTAAGTTTCCGGCCGCTGTGTGTCCTTGGGCAAAGTCAGGACGCTCTGGGCTCAGGCACCATGTAAATTATGCACATCCGGCCCCCCCAACCCGGGGACCTCCACGTGCAGTGTGAGGGTGAAGAGCGCAGAAGCTCACGGTCACAGCAGCCGGAGTGGGCGTGTCTCAGTCCCAGAGGGTCCAGGGCGTGGTGGGTCGTGGCGGAGGCTTGGGGAGTGTCCCCCCCCCTCCCCCCTCCCCCGTCCCGGGAGTGACTTCGAGTCAGGGAGCATTGACAATATAAGGGTTAGAAAAAGTGTCCGGCACCAACACAGAGTGACTCTACAAATCGAACCGGATCTTTTCTGTTTATATTCTACCAAGTCGAGGTGGAAAATATTTATCTTTGTTGTTTTACAAGCAGTGTGGCCTGTGACCACATGAAACGGGGACTTTGGTCCACGGAGCTCGGAGGGCAGAGGAGGAGGCCCCTTCCGGATGCTTCCCTGCACGGCTGCCGCGGACGCCGGGAGCCCAGAGCGGAGCTGTCGCGTGTTTGTTTGTTTGTTTTTTAAATTGTGGTAAAAATATTAATAACATAAACATAGGAAAATAATATAAAATATATTAATATTTACTTAACATTTTTTTAATATTTAATTTTTTTAAGTGAGCGAGAGAGACAGTGTGAGTGGGCGAGGGGCAGAGAGAGAGAGAGGGAGACACAGAATCGGAAGCAGCTCCAGGCTCTGAGCTGTCAGCACAGAGCCCGATGTGGGGCTCGAACCCACAAACAGATCACAACCTGAGCTGAAGTCAGAAGCTTAACTGACGGAGCCTCCCCAGGCGCCCCTGTTAGCATTTACTTTTAAGATAATTGTTAAGTGTAGGGCTGAGGGGCCCTAAGTACACTCACACTGTCACGCATCCGGCACCACCGGTTGTCCCCCAGTGCTTTCATCTCCCCAAACTGAAACTCTGCCCCCCTCCCCCTCCCAGCCCCCTGCCCCCCTCCCCCTTCTGCTCCCTGTGTGCATCCGACTCCCCTAGAGATCCGTGTAAGTGCAGCCCTATGGCGTCTGTGTTTTTGTGACCGGCTTATCTCACTCAGTCTGATGCCCTCAAGGTCCCTCCGCTGGTGGGAGGAATATGTCAGAACTGCCCTCCTTTCAGACTAAAGAACAGTCCAAGAGGACTTTGGTTTTATTCTGTGGAGTGATGGCAGTGGATTCAAAAGAGAAAAAGGATTGGCCGTGACCCAGCTGCCGAGGAGAGGGGAGGGGACCTGCCCCCTTGCTCTGGGTGAGACCGGGTTATCGAGATCTCGGCTGTGCAGGGGGAGGGAGGGAGAGCTTTGGCCTCAGGGGCTGGGATGGAATTCCTCCGCCTGGAACTGGAAGGAGAGGACCCAAGTGGGGCCCTGGCGTCGGTGCAGACTTTGGGGCCGTCCTGAGTCTCCGGGCTCCCGGGAAACCATGTTTTACTGTGGTAGTAAAGCAAGTCGAAGTGATGTGAAAAATCTACAAGGAGCAAAATATCAAAATTTTAAATAAAGACAGGCAGGATTAGTCTTCGGTGGTTTTTCTTTGTCTTGGGCTCCAGTATGGCGTGGTATAGCATGGGTCTTGTCTTTATTTAAAATTTTTTTTTTTTAAGGGGCGCCTGGGTGACTTAGTCGGTTAAGCGACCGACTTCCGCTCAGGTCACGATCTCACAGTTCATGGGTTCGAGCCCCGTGTCAGGCTCTGTGCTGACAGCTCAGAGCCTGGAGCCTACTTCAGATTCTGTGTCTCCCTCTCTCTCTGACCTTCTCCTGCTCACACTGTCTGTCTCAGTCTCTCAAAAAAAAAATTAAAAATTAAAAAAAATAAGTAAATTTTTATTTTTTTTCTTATCACGGTTTTTTTTGCATTATTGTTATTTTAAATTGTGGTAAAAATTTACATAACCAAATTTAGGCATATAATTCAGTGGCATTAAGCACATTTGCAATGTTTTTTTATTATTTTTATGGTTTTTAATGTTTATTTATTTTTGGAGAGAGAGTGCAAGCAGGGAAGGGGCAGAGAGAAGGGGAGACAGAATCTGAAGCCAGCTCCAGTCTTCGAGCTGTCAGCACAGAGCCCCACGCGGGGCTCAAACTCGTGAACGGTGAGCTCAGACCTGAGCCGAAGTCTGACGCCTAACCGCCTGAGCCCCCCAGGCGCCCCAAAGTACGTTTGCAATGTTGTACCACCACCATCCCTCCCCAGAACTTTTACATTTTGCAAGACACTAGCTCCCCGTTGCCCCCTCCCCAGACCCTGGCACCCCCCATTCTGCTTTCCGTCTTCGCGAATTCGTGTCCTCTAGGGACCTCGCGTGAGTGGGTCATGCAACGTTTGCTCTTTTGCTACTGCCCATGTCACTCTGCATAATGTCCTCCGGGACCATCCGTGTGGTGGCAGGAGTCAGAACCTCCCTCCTTTTTATGACTGAATAATATTCCATCCTGTGCAGGGACTGCGTCTTGTTTATACCCTCAGCGGCTTGACGGAAGCTTGGGTTTGTTTGCACATTTGTCTCTTGTGAAGAGTGCTGCTGCGAACACTGGTGTTCAAGGCTGTGTTTTTTCCCCTCAATTATTTTGAGTATCTACTTAGAAGTGGAACTCCTGGTTCATAGGGCAATTCTAAATTTAATTATTTTAAAATTATCTATTTATTTTGAGAGAGAGAGAGAGAGAGAGAGAGAGAGAGAGAGAGAAGGAGCAGGGGACGGGCAGAGAGAGAGAATCCCAACTCGGGGCTAGATCCAGGAACCACAAGGTCATGACCTGTGCTGAAGCCAAGAGTCAGACGCTCACCGACTCAGCCGCACAGGTGCCCCTTTATGTTGGGTTTTTAAAGGAATCTTTGTGTTTAGTTTTTAAGTTCAGTTTTTATGTTTCGTTTTTAAAGGAACCACCGCTCTGCACGGTTCTGCGATCCCGCCCGTGGCGTCGGGATTTCCGGCTTCTCCACATCATCGCCAACATTTGTCATTCTCCATTTTTAAATGGTTTTTTCATTCTCTCCGTCCCGGCGGCTGCGCAGGGCAGTGGTATCTTACGGATGTCACTCTGCATTTCCCTGACGACTAATGAGGTTGAGCATCTTTTCATGTGCTGTTTGGTCATTTCTGTCACTTCTTCGGAGTAACGTCCGTTCAAGTCCTTTGCCCGTGTTTGAATTGTCCGCTTCTTGTTTGGTGGCTGGGGTGCATTTGCATTACTTTGGACTTTAAAGTGCTCACCCCACCTCGAGCTCTGTGTTTTTGGGGAGGAAAATTCCTGGATAAGCCCTTGGAAGGGAGGGTGAGCCTCAAGGTGGGAGAACAGCAGGCAAGGAGGGGAGTGTGGGGGCGGGGGCCTGGCAGGAAGGGGGAGGGGAGGGCGAGGGCTGTGAGGGAGCTGCCCCTCCCCCCAACCTTCAGTAGAGACCGCGCTCAGACACGGGCCTTCCATCCGTGATTGCTGATGGAAAGACAGGGGGTTGAGTTCCGCATCTGGGCCGACACTTGGGAGAGGGGCTGAGGAGGGACACGGAGATGACCAGGGCGAGTCAGGTGCTCAGCGGTGCTCCTGGTCCGGGAGCCACGGTGTGTGCCGACAGGTGTAGACCCTATGGGGAGGGAGGCCCCCGAATCAGCGCAGACCCTTCCTCCCAGGTGCTGGGCTCTGTCATGCCTGCGTGGCCGTGCTGTGCCCCCAGCCTCCAGGGAAGGGGGTCTGATTGGGACGCCGGGTCCCCAAGCTCAAACTGCACCTCTTTTCCGCAGGACTCGTGTTTCTTCCCGTGCCCAGGGCGGCGAGTGCTGTATCCATCCCCACACCTGTGCCCAGAGGCAGTGGCGATGCTGTCCTAACTCTCCAAGTAACGGAGAGAACCTCACAGGGTCCCCGGGGACTCCAGCCCAGACCACAGCACCCCTGGCACTGAGCGGTAGCCATTTTCTTTCTGAGAAGTGTGCTTATCCAGATCTCTAATAACATGTCAGCTGGCTCTTCGACTCAAGGACAGAAGTGCTCTTCCCAGGAGGCCCAGCCGCAGCACCGCGTCCCAATCTGATAAAAACTCCAACTCTACACGTCCCACAAGTTCAGTAAGTCCCAAGCAGGACAAACACAAAGACAGCCACACCGACACACATCACGGCGTGTTTTCAGAGAGCAGAGTTAGAGAGGAAATCCCCAAACCAGCCAGAGAAGAACGAGATATACAGGGGGAATGATAGAAAAATGACGGCAATGTTCTTTCTGGAAACAATGCAAGACGCTAGTCGGTGGGGCGACGTCTTTAAAATAGAGAAAGACGCCGTTGATCTAGGATTCTATACTCAGCCAAAGTACCTCTCAGAAATGAAGGCAAAATAGTTTTTAAGACACCAACAGAATGGCACCACAAGAAATATTAAAGAAATTTTTTCAGGAAGAAAGAAAATGATGTCAGATGGACAGTTGGATTTACAAAAAGTAGTGAAGAGTGTTGGAAACAGAACATATGCAGATAAATGTAAAACAATTTTTTTTTTACAAACAAAAGGCCACTTGAAGAGTAATTATTTGCAGCGATGTCCTGGTGGTTCACAAATGTTTTTAAAAAATAAAATAAAATCTTGATTAAATATTTTAAGTTATAGATGTTTTATATACTCATGTCATCCAAATACAAATAGAACCTTAATGATAATAAACCTTCCGACCTGTTTCCTACAGGAAATAATGTTTGATACATTTCCCTCTACACAGTGTGTGTATTAAACATAAACATATAAAAACATATATGGAGCATAAATTGCTATTGCCTATGAAGTCTTTCTCATTATATATGTAGTTAAACTTATTAAAGTATCTTTTCAAGTTTTAATTTCCTTAAGAGACAATTGCCTGCTTAACACCAAATATGAACAAGGAGATATTTTGCATATTGGAAAATATGTGGCTCTTACTGCATATAGAAAGGCATAAGTGGGGCACCTGGGTGGCTTAGTCGGTTAAGGTCTCTTGGGTCAGGTCACGATCTCGTGGTTTGTGAGTTCGAGCCCCACGTCAGGCTCTGGGCTGACTGCTCAGAGCCTGGAGCCTGGTTTGGATTGTGTCTCTCTCTGTACACCCCCACTCCTCTGTCTGTGTCTCTCTCAAAGATAAATAGGCATTAAAAAAAAGAGAGACAGGTGTAATCGAGGGCAACCACAGCACATCGGACAGGAGACGTGAAAGGCAAGCAAGCTGCTGTGGGACACTCGTGTCGCTCGTGACCTGGTGTGACGTTTGGAACTCGACTCCGAGACTCTGAGAAGTTGAATATGCATATTTTAAATCCTGGAGCAACTCCGAAAAATTAGAATGAAGAGATATAGTTTATTAGATATTAGTGGGGAAGATAGAATAAAAAACCCACAATTAATCCCAAAGAAGGAAAAAGAAAAGGAAAAAGGAATAGTTGGGACAAAGAGAAAACAGACAGAGATATGCTAGAATTAAGCCCAGTGATGCTGATAATTGTGTTAGGTAAAAGTCTAAAAGGTAAAGGCATAAATGCTCCAATAAAAGGCAGAGATTGTGGCACTAGGTGAAAAAACAAGACCCAACTCTATGTTGCCTACAAGAAACCCATTTTAGGGGCGCCTGGGTGGTTCAGTTGGTTAAATGGCCAACTCTTGGTTTCAACTCAGGTTATGATCTCAGGGTTGTGGGATCAAGCCCTGCATCAGGCTTTGTGCTGGGGGTGGGGCTTGCTTGGGATTCTCTCTTTCCCTTTCCTTCTGCCCCACTTGAGCACGTGCTCTCTCTCTCTCTCTCTCTCTCAAAAAAAAAAAAAAAAAAGAAAAGAAAAGAGAAGGAGAGAAAAGAAACCCATTTTAAATATACAAAAGTCAATTGCATATTTATATATACTACACACACACACACACACACAGTATACACACAACATATATGCTATAAACTAGCAAAGAATATTTGGTAATCAAAATTAAAAAATTACTTTACTACCAATGAATCATATAATCAAAAGCAAAAGAATGTTGCAAAGCGATTGGAGCCAATCTGAAAGAGCTTCCAACGGCCAGAGCCGGGACGATGTGAGCAGCAGAATAAACAATGGCATTATCGCAGTATAATTCAACAAGTAAAGCAGACGTCTGTTAGTCCACACGGATAAAATTAATAATGCTATAAATACATAAGTGGAAGAAAGAGAGCAGCAGCTTACAGAAGTCCAGCTAAATGTCAAAGGAATGAGGGTAACAGGAGAAGCACCATTATAATTCCACATAAGTAATGGAGGCAAGAGGCACCAATGAATGTTGAAATTACTGGGTAAAAGTTTAAGAAGAAGCAGGCATTTGCTTAGTCTTAAAGTGTCTCCCACCCCAAACTTGCTGATGAAAGGAAAAAATAGGACAATACCATGCGGGAATCTGACAGACACAGCTTCACCAAGTGACTCTGAACTACTTGCTATCACGCACATCACTCTGGTGGTGTTCTTCTTGGTGATGCTTAACCTCAGGTGATCATGGGAAATCATCAGACAAAGCTAGGCTGAGGGGCAGCCTCCAAAACACCGGACCATTACTCTTCAAAAGTGTCAAGTCATGAAAGACAGAAATACTGAACCACTGTCACTGATTATAGGAGGCTAAGGAGGTGTGCCAACTAAATATGATGTGGGATCTTGGAGTAAAAAAAGAACACTAGTGGAAAAACTGGTAACATCTAAATAAAGTCTGTAGTTTAGTAAATAGTAGCATACCAATGTTAATTTCCTAGTTTTCAGAATTGTGCCGTGATTCGGGTATTAACATCAAGGGAAGGTGAGTGAGGGCGATATGGCAGCTCTCTGTGCAACTCTTCTGATACTTTAGAATTATCTCAAAATAAAAAAGCTTAGAAATAATACCATTTACAATAACAAAATATATGAAATGCCTAGGGATTTACTTCACAAAATATATACAAGACCTGTATGCCAAAATTTATAAAGCAATGGTGAGAGAAATTAAAGATGGCATAAAGAAATAAAGACATATACCATGTTCATGGATCCAAAGACTCAGTATTACTAGATGTCAACTCTCTCTCTTTTTATTTTTAATTTGAGAGAGAGAGCAGGGGAGAGGGACAGAGTTGGGGTTAGAGAGAGAATCCTAAGCAGGCTCCATGCTCAGCACAGGGTCCAATGCAGGGCTTGATTGCATGACCCTGGGATCACGACCTGAGTTGAACTCAAGAGTCTGATGCTCAACTGACTGAGTCACCCAGGCACCCATCAATTCTGTCTTCAATGATCTATAGATTCAACACAATCCCAATTATAATTACAACCTGTCTTTTTGTAGAAATTAACAAGGTGATCCTAAAATTTAAATGGAAATGCAAATGACCTAGAATAGCCAAAGCAATTTTCAAGAAAGAACATAGTGGGAGTATTTATACTATTGGATTTTAAGACCTATCATAAAGCAACAGTACGATATTGACCTAAGGATAGATGTCTAGAGCAATGGAATAGAATAGACAACCCAGAAATGGATCCACGTATATATGGCCAATTGATTTTTTAAAGAAAAGCCAAGGTAAATCATTGGGAAAAGCAAAATCTCTAAAACAAATGTTGTTGCAACATTGGTATATCCATATATAAAAAATATAAACCTCAACCCCTACCTCACATCATACACAAAAATTAACTTGAAAGGGATCACAGACCTAAACACAAAGGTCAAAATTTAGAAAATACCTACAAAATATAGAAAAAATATTTGTGACCTTCGGGTAGGCAAAGGTTTCTTAGTAAGACCCAAACAACCAAAAACATAAAAGTAAAACATGGCAAAACGGAGGTCATCAAACAGACAACATCTGCCTTTCAAAGGACCTGTTCAGAAAACGGACGGACGAAGCGCAGCCTGGGAGAACAGGTGTGCGATACGCCCACACGGTGAAGGACTTCACCAGAATAAATGAGAACATCTTTGCAACCCGAGGAGGAGACAAACAGTGCATCATCGGACAAAAGCTTTGATCAGCTGCTCCGGAAGAAGATATGCAGATGATTAATCTGCTATCTGTTTTCCTGCCTGGATTGCTCTCCCGCTCCTACTCTGTTCCACTCCCCCTCTGCCTCCCACCCTTCCTGTCTATGCCCAGCTTTCACCTTCTCGAGTCGGGGAGGGGCAGAGAGAGAGGGAGACACCGAATCCGAAGCAGCTCCTGGCTCCGAGCTGTCAGCACAGAGCCCGACGCGGGGCCTGAACCCACCAGCGAGATCATGACCTGAGCCGAAGTCGGACGCTTAACCGACTGAGCCACCAGGCTATTCTTTTTCTTCCCCACAGCACTTACCACATTCCACCACACTGTACAATTTACGCATGCTTATTTTGCATTCTCTCTCTCCTCTGTGAGGATGGGCAAGAATTCCAGTTTTTGTTTTTTTCACTAATGAGTCCACAGTAGTACCTGGCACCTAGAAGCTGTTAAAAATATTCTTTTTATGCTTTGTTTTGGTTTTGGTGTCCTGCAGTTTTACTGTGATATGTCAAGGCGTGAATTTATTTTTATTTATCCTGCTACAGATGCAATATGGTTCTTGAATCTAAAGATTCCCATCTATTACCAGTTCTGGAAAATTCTTAGCTATTATATCTTCAAGGGGCCCACCCTTTAGCCCTTTTCTTCTTGTTGTTTTCTTCTGGAACAACAGTTAGATGCCGAGTATACTATTAACTGTATTCTTCATGTCTGTTACCTCCTTTTTTTCTTATCTCGTTTTCTCTCTGTGTGTCTCTGGGTAATTTCTTTGATTATACCCTTCGTTTCACTAATTCTGTTTTTAACTTGGTCTAATTTGCTGTTTTACCAAAAATTGAGGTTTTAATGCAATGTTTTTATTTTTTTATAAAAATTTTTTAAATGTTTTATTTCTTTTTGAGAGAGAGAGTGTGAGAAGGGGAGGGTCAGAGAGAGTGGGAAACAGAATCTGAAACAGACTCCAGGCTCTGAGCTAGCTGCCAACACAGAGCCTGACGTGGGGCTCAAACCCTCAAAACACGAGGTCATGACCTGAGCTGAAGTCAATGCTTAACTGACGAGCCACCCAGGTGCCCCAATGCAATTTTTTAAATGTTTATTTTTCAGAGAGAGAGAGAGAGAGAGAGAGAGAGCGAGCACGTGCACAAGCAGGGGAGGGGCAGAGAGAGAGGGAGACACTGAATCTGAAGCAGGCTCCAAGCTCTGAGCTGTCAGCACAGAGCCCCACACAAGGCTCGAACTCATGAGCAGTGCGATCATGACCTGAGCCAAAGTCAATGCTTAACTGAGTGAGCCCCCCAGGTGACCCAAGGATTTGATATTATTAATAAGATTTTCACAGCCAGTTGTTTTGGTTCTTCTTCAAGTTTATTTGGTCTTTTTTGATAGTACTTTGCTAACTGCTAATAGTTTGGCTTCTTGATTTCGTTTCTTGAAACACTATGAAAAAGTTTAAGTTTCCTACTCAGTAACTGCATTTATTTGATAAACTTAGGATTGTGATTGCCTGTTCCATGGGTCTACGTTTGTGGGCGTCCTGTGAGGCCGGGGTAAGGGGGCTTGAGTTTGTTTCCAGGAGCTGGACCTTACCAGAAATATCTTTAAGTTGATTTTACAGGTTGGTGTTTTCTGGATCGCAACGATGTTGGAAATGCACCCCCCCAACTCTTGTGGAGTAAGGACGATGGATATGAATTCTCAGAGCAGGTTAGTTTTCTCCACTGAGGCCCCAATAGAGGTGAACAAGTTACCTTGTTACCCTGCTACCTTGCTTGCTCTCTTTTTGCCGGCTGTATTAGTCAGGGTAGCCTATGTTCTGCCTCAGTAACAAATAGTCCCTCTTACGGGTTCAACCCACCAGAGATTTATTTCTTGCTCTTGCAGCACTTACAAGTTCACGGGGAATCTGAGCAACTCTCCAGGCCACTCTCTGCCACGGAGCGACTCAGTGACCCAGGTTTCCTCAATCTCGACACAGCTCTGCTCTCTGGGTGCGTGACATCCATTGGCACGAGGCCTGGGGTGGGAGACGGTCCGGGAGAGTCTGGCACGGGCTGCTGACTGCTCTGGTCTAGAAGTGGCTCACATCTCTCTTTCTCAGCGCGTTTTGGCCAGAACCAGTCACAGGACAGGCTACTTGGAAGGGGCAGGAACCCTGTTCATCTGTGCCTGGAGAAAGAGGACCATTGAATCCGGGGAGGGGCTGACGTCCCCACCATTCCAGCAGGTGGATTTCACCTGAATGCCCATTCCTTGGAGTGGGGGTCTCTGAGCCTGGCTGTGGCCGTGGATACTGGTCCCAACACCCCACCTTGCCCATGCCCAAGGCCCCCTCCTTTTTCTGAGGACCTTCCCTGCCAGGGTGCCAAGACTGCTGGATACCTTGAGCTTGTTACCCTCCCCTTCGGATGCCCTCAGTTTGCACCCCAGGGTGATGCCTTTTCTTCTTCTTCTTTTTTAAAAAATTTTTAATGTTTATTTATTTTTGAGAGAGAAAGTATGAGCAGGGGAGGGACAGAGAGAGAGGGAGACAGAATCCGAAGACAGGCTCCAGGCTCTGAGCTGTCAGCACCGAGCCCCACGCGGGGCTCAAACTTGTGAACTGTGAGACCATGACCTGAGCTGAAGTCGGACGCTTAACGGACTGATCCATCCTGGCGCCCGACTCCTCCCCTTTCCATTTGCTAAATTGTATTTTGCAAACGATGGTCATTGTATTGTATGCCCCAGCCCCGGGCATTTCATTGTAGGAGGTGAGTATTCGAATCACTTTATAGATGAGGAAAGAGACAGAAAGCGTCAGTAACCTGCCCAAGGACACACATGGGGGCCCTGGAGCCTTGCTTCTCTGACCCCGCAGCCAGCTCCTTCCGCCGGCCTTCCTGGACACAGAGAGGGATGGCGTCCAGCACAGGGATCAGGCGCAGGCTTCCCGGAGGAGGCAACCTGTGACCTGGTCTGCAAGGATGCGAGGTTGGGGGTGTGAGCGGACCCAGAGACACACTTCGGCCGCTCCATAAATATTTGCCGAATAAATGAATACATGAGTAGCCCGCTAGAGGAGAGAGGATGAATAATGCTGTTGGTAAAGCGTGAGTCAGCTTCTTTGCCGGGGGTCGTGTTTGACCCGGACTTTTTCTACCTGCTCTTGCCTAATTTCCCAAGCTAAACAAGCCGGGAAAACACTCGCCCGAGTGCCAGGGAGCGAGTCTGTGCTGCAGGCCCAGCCCTGGCAGTTACCTAACATGACAAGCCTGTCTGAGCCCTCGGCAGAAGCGGCCCGGAGGACCCGGCCGGGAAGTCAGCCCTGGCGCCCGCACGGAGACTGTCATCGCCTCGGCTCTGTCCCCGGGCCGTCCGGCCAGCACGCCCAGGAGGAGCAAAAGCAAACAGGGAGATTCCGGGCTGAGCCAGATCCCCTCCGTAAACACCCTGCCTCGTGTTCCGTGCAGTGAGGGGGCCTGAGCTCGGGGGAGGGGTGAGATCCAGAAAGGGCCAGGCGGCGGCCGTCCAGGAAACCGAGTGTGCGCGCCTCAGGGGGTAAGTGGGGCACCGCGGGGCACTCAGGGCAAGGTGGGGGGGGGTGGATGCCTTTCAAGTACTTCCTGTTTCAGGTAACGAGAGAACTCGGGAGGAAAATCAGGAGGCGGTGCTGGCAGACTCCAGCGAGCCCTCCTGGGAACGCTTAGAAGATGGAAACATTGTTGTCTTGCCCAGAGTTCAGGATGTTTCACAGAAGACAGCCCTTCCTTATCGATCCCCTCCTGGGGGCCGGCGCTGGTGCTGTCACACCGAGTGGCTCAGGCCGTCCTCATCACAGCCTGCGAAGCAGCCCTCACTGTCCCTGGGGCCCACACGAGGGACGAGGGGTCGACGGGGCGCTGTTCCCGGTCACCTAGCCTGGGAGTGTGGCCTGGGGACCCTGCTTCTCCGTTAGGTGAGGCGGACACATGCGGAGCTGTCTGTCTGAACACCATTCTCTCTGGAGGTCATGAACATCTATTCGATTTTGCCTGAAGCAGAAAACATGTTGAAGTATTTGGCAGTTCTATAAAAGAAAAAAAATTTATTATTTTAATTTTATTTCTTAATGTTTATTTATTTTTGACTGAGAGAGAGAGAGACAGAGCAGGAGTGGGGGAGGGGCAGAGAGAGGGAGACACAGAATCCGAAGCAGGCTCCAGGCTCCGAGCTGTCAGCACAGAGCCCCACACAGGGCTTGAACTCACGAGTCGTGAGATCATGAACTGAGCCTAAGTCAGACGCTTAACCGACTGAGCCCCCCAGGTGCCCGAAAAAAAAAATTTAAATATAGATATGATTACGGGGTGGACCGGGAAGTGACAACGCAGCTCGGAGGGCTTCTGCAGAGCCCGGGCCCCTGGGACACCCAGGAAGGGCATGTGCCTGACGCTTCCGGAGCACCTGACATCAGCCATTACTCCACCGGAAGGTGCTCCCCGTTCCCAGCCCCCACACAGGACACAGCATGGCTATTCCTGCCCTGTAGGTGGGGGAGGGGCTCGAGACAGGCTTCCAGAGACGGGGAGTGCTGAGCGGTCCCGATCTGCGCCTCCCACTTGCGAGGTCAGTCACACTGTGGTCTTGTTGTTGTTGTTTTTAATAAACTGTTAATTGTAGAATAATTTCAGATTAAGAGAGAAGCTGTAGAAGCCGGACGGAGTCACATGGGCCCCCAGCCAGGTGCCCCCTGTCAACACCGAGCTTCACCACAGCACGTGTGCCAACAGCAACGAGCCGATGTTGGTCCATTTAACTTGCCTCCAGGCTCGATTTGCATTTCCCCGGTTTTCCCAGCGATGTTCTCTCTCGGTTCAGGCATCCAAGCAGGATGGTCCACACCACGTTGGTTTTTGATACCTGCTCTGTGCCGAGGCTGTGAGCGGGGAGAGCTCAAGCCGTGGTCCAGCCGTGGCCGGGGGCGGGGTGGTGGGGTGGCCCAGGGCAGACGCAGGCAAAGGCCTGCACCGAGGTGGGAAGCTCACAGGACCGCGCGGCCGGGCCCGCCGGGCCTGCACACCAGCCGCTCCCCCGGGAAGATGGGCCCAAGTGGGCCTGGAGCGCTTTGGAACGGCTTTGGAAGGAGGGGGCTTGATGGAAAAGCCAGCTTGAATAATAACGCTGGGCCCTGTATTTTGATGGGATAATTGACTTATATTTATAAAGAATCTTAATTATCTCCAGCAAATGCATTTAGCTTGCTTGGTAATTGAATTAAGGAAAATGTCTTTTCGAGCGTTGTGAGTCGTCGCTATAATGAAAAAGAATAACTTAAAAGCACGTTCCCACGTGACCTAGACAGCTCATTATTACCGAAAACTGAGTAATTCCACTAAGGGTCAGTCGGCTCTAATGTAACAGGTAGTCCACAGATGCCAAGTTCAAATTGCGAGATCATGGAACCTTCCTTCCCCTGGGGACCCCTCGAGGACCCCCATTTGGAGCCCGTCCTCTGGTCCTGGGCCTGGCGCACATGGCCACAATCACAGTGCGCTGTGAGCACCTCAGGGTCTGTCCCCTACCCTCTCCCCGCCCACGTGTGTGCCTTAGGAGCTCAGACGGCATCTACCTGTTCGGGCGGCACGAAAAAGAAGCCCGTGTGCCTCCTCCCAAACCGAGTTCTCCCCCGCGGCCAGCGATTCTTCAGAAAGCCCCCTTTCGACGTTGTCTCTGACTGGACACGCTTTTGAGCTTATGGGGTTACCAACGCCCGGTCACTGGAATGCTGGCCATAGGGCCTTGCCCAGGGGGGGCCGCCACATGAAGCACACGGTGCCTTGACGGCCCGGATCCCTGGGATGGGCTGGCAGCTTGGGGGAGGGGAACGTGGGGAGGGCCCAGGAGGAACCCAGACAGATTGGCCCTGAACTTGGAAGAAAACCAGCGTTCATCCTGAAGTTTACTGCATCACAAACGCCTCTCGGGTTGCACGGCCCAGGTGAGCGTTCTGCTGAAGAGGGAGCCGTCTCCCCCCTCCCCCACCCTGTCCGGAGTCAGCAACGCAGCTCTGTGTCTGGTTGGACTTCCTGCAGGGGTGAAACCGACCCCAACGACCCTGGGGGTGGGGTGGGGCAGGCTGGCTCCCCAGTTCTCTCGGAGGTGCGTGAATTCGGAGAGGACTTATTCAGCGCCCGCTCTGCCCAGACGCTGGGTGGGGGGGGGGCTCTGCCGATATGGGGGGGCTGGCCAGACAGACACTTGATGCACGGAGGTCACAGCACCACGTGGGGACCAACGCTGAACGGGTTCGCGAGTCACAAGGAGGCTGACCGCAGGCTGATAAGCGTTATCCACTAGGGCAATAAATTGGGGTGCGATGGCGGTGCTGGGGGCCGGGGGCGCTGCCCACACGCTGGGCACTGAGCCGAGCCTGTCCTCGCCGGGCCAGCCCGGGCCCGCTCCTTACAGAGCCCCTCGCAGCCCATGGCCTCTCCCTGTCACCTCACGCCAGACCCAGCGTGCCCCGCAGTTCTGGGGCGGCTGGGACCCCATGTGGTCCTACTGCCAAATGCTGCACCCTCTTCTGTGTCCTGGTTCAGATGCCCGGACAGAGACCCGCTTGTCCAGCCTCACCACCGCTGTCCCAGCTGGGACCAGTCCGGTGCAGCGAGCAGCGTGCAGAGGCAGCGAGCCAGGACATGGGGCTCAGGAGCAGGGGTGCGGGCGTGCTGAGTCCAGCAGGGGTGTCCCCTGCCCCAGAGAGGCGCGAGGCCCGGGACGGGGTCCTGCTTTACAAGACTTAACATCTCCGTGGCTCGGGTGAGTTGCGCCCCACACCCCACTTACCTACGTGGGCTCCTGCCCCGTGGGGGGACCCCGCCCTCTGCTGCGGCCTTCTCTGCCCTCCCGGAAGTGTGGGGCCCTGCCCGCGGCAGGGAGCTCAAAGGGATTTTGTAACTTATGTAACAACGGACAGATGTCGGGCCGGTCTGCTGCCCGTAGCGACGGTTTCGAAGGGCAGCTCGGGGAGGGTGCTCGCTATCCATTTTATAGAGTTCCGCATCCTTTTGGGAACTTGGGATTACAAAACAGCCCCTGAGAAATCACGCACCCCATTAACATCGGGACGTTTATGTATTTACAATTCAGCTTAAATTTTTACCAGGAGAGGTTTTCAAAATGTAACATGTGTTAGTCACTGCGGGAGTTGCGAAACCAAGGGAGTCTCTCCAAAGTGCTGGCCTTGACAATGTGATCTGGCAAGGCTTGGGGACGAGTAAAAATAACACTTCTCAGCATCGCTGTCTCAAAGGACGGGAGGGATCTGGAGCCCTCCCCGCGCTCATAGGTGGTCGGTTTGCGGGAGCAGGACGGCGGCTGGTCGGCCGGGCGAGCGGGCAGGGAGTGAGCTCCGAGGGCCAGGGCCCTGGCATGAGTTCCAAGTCTGCCGCCCCCTGGCCGGGTGACCTGGGGCGTTTGCCAGGCCCTCCCGAGCACGGAGAGGTGCCCAGGGTGCTCGGCCGAGACGGGAACTTCCCACTCCGCCCCACGGATTCCCGGGCGACCTATGCCCCGGAGGCGCGGGCGCCCGTCCCCTTCCGACGTCCAGCAGCCTCTCGGGCCGTCGTTTCTGGGAGGACGGAGGGGGTGGTGCCCACAGCCGCCCGCCAGCGTGGTTTCTAAACACAACAGCCCTGCGCCTCCCCGCGGAGCCGCCAGCCCGCAGGTGGCTCCACGATCGCGTCGTTCCTGGGTGTGACTTGGAAGTCCGCGTCCGCGCTGTCGCCTGGGCTCCCGGGCGTGTTTTCCTTGCTCTCGCGGTCCTGAGATATTCCCGACCGTGTTTACGTCGAGGCGGGATGCATGGACGCGGGGCGCCGGCGTGCCAGGGTCTGCGGGGCCGGGGCCAGCCAGCTGCACAGCCCACGGCAGGCTGTCCAAAACACCTGCCCCCACCCACCTCACCCCTGTGGGCGTCCGCGAGAGCACCCACCGTGTGGCGCCTTCTCCCCGGAGCGCCCGCGTCCGTCGGGGACGGCAGCTTTCAGGGGAACGCACACGGCTGACTTCTGACCTCACCGCCACCGGGGCCTGGGCTTGTTTCCACTCCACAAATGACAAAACAGAGGCTCGGGTGTGGCTTGCCTGTCCCAGGTCACGCAGGCAGCGCAGACAGAGCTGGGGTCAAGAGCGGTCATCATTTCTTTCTTCTTTAAAAAAATTTTTTTTAATGTTTATTTGAGAGAGAGAGAGTGGAGGAGGGGCAGACAGAGAGGGAGACACAGAATCCGAAGCAGGCTCCAGGCTCCGAGCTGTCAGCACAGAGCCCGACACGGGGCTCGAACTCATGAACTCATGCTCAACAGACTGACAAGTCGTCACTGTTTCTGCACACCCCTCCCTGCTGTCTGTCCTTGGAGGATGCTGTCCCAGGTTCTCACCACAAGGCAGGGATGGCTGGAGCCTCCCCGTTGCCGCCGGCTGGGGCCCAGCGTGGGTCACCTGGGCCTCCCTTTTCGCCCAGGTCAGGTGCCACCAAACCAAAGGAGCCCTGCTCTCTGCACCGCTAAATCGCGGGCGCCTTGCTTGCCCATCGCCGTGAACTCCGGGAGGACCGGAGGCCCAGGCGGGTGGCCACACATTGACTCTCACCCTCGCCTGTTGACCGGCGACTGGCTGTTGTTCCCCGAAGCTGGGCGCCACGTGTCTGCCCGCAGGAGGCCAGGTCCACCCGCCCCCACCGCCACCCTGCCCCCAGGTCCTTGGCTGGCCAGCGTTTCAAATGATATTGTTTCATATTAAATTATTTTAAATTCCACGGACCCTGGTTTCACAATCAAATAATTCGATCTTGTTTACAAATGGAATTTTTACTTTTTGACGGTTTCTAGCTCTGCCGGGCTGGACAGTCAGTGAGCGTGTGTCCTCCCTTGCCCTCCTGTCCACCTCTGCTGCCGTCCCCAGGACGCTGTCCTGCACCCTGTGGACGGGCTGCCCCTTCAAGGCCCGAGGGGCTCTCACGGCCCCCGGCCTCTCCCACCCTCCAGCTCCCACCATGAGAAACCCACAAATACCAGAATCGGGGGGCTTTCCACACCTGTCACCCCCATACCTCTTGTCATAGATTAGGAAACTGAGGTGCTAGACCCGAGGCCCTGCGGCCACCTGGGACACAGCAGCAAGGCAGGGGGCGCTGGCGCACACACGTCTCTCCCCCTCCTGAACCCTGGCTGGCTTGCAGAGAAACGGAAGTGGGGAGACGTGGCCAGTGGCCTCTAGAGGCTGGCAATCTGGGCCCCGGGTGGGGATAAAGAGACGAAATGTGGCTGCATGATGTGGCCCGTGGGGCGGTGGCCACAGGAGGGAGCAAAGGGCCCCAGAGGGCCAGGTAGGGTGGAGACAGCAGGAAGAGCACAGGGAACAGCATCTGCGAAGCCAGGGACGTGGCTGAGCCTGGTGCTTGAGGCCCGGACCCCTTCAAGGCAGATGATGAGACCCGGTACGTGAATGTGCTGAGTGTCTGCCCTTCCCGACAAGTGTCTGCCCTTCCCGACAAGCCCTGGAGGCTGCCTCCCTACCCAGCGGTGCCACCTTCCCCGGAAACAGGTTTGCCTCTCTTCTGGAACTTTCTCTAGGCCCGGAAGGGTGCAGGGACAGATGGGCTTCACTGTTTTGTGGTCACTCGGATGGGTGACCTGGGTTGGCCCCAGCATCAGCCCCGCTGGGCTTGGCTCAGAATGGCATCTGGCTGTTTCTGCGAGTGGCCGGCTCTCTGAGGTCAGAGCCCGACCTGCTGAGGAGGCCACACAGCGGGCTGTGTCCGCAGGCCCCTTCCCGTGAAGGGGCCAGAGGGAGAAGCCAGCTGATAATGTCCCCGCCGAATGTCCCAGGCATTCATTCTAGCAGGTGTCCTGGGAGGCGACTACCAGGCCGGCCTGATGGTCACAGGAGAGCCGGCCCTCCCCCACCCCCCGGGTCCCTGAGCCGGCCCTCAGCCCTGGAACCCACTCCTCTTCTCCGTGTCTCTGCCGTATCACTATGGCTCTGTGGTCTCTGCGATGCCTTGCCAGGCTGTCCCGAGGTGGGGACCTTGGGTCACACTGGAAACTGCCCAGACCGCAGGGGCCACAGGGCTAGAGGGTTTTCCGGAGACGCGACGTTCATCATTGTCGACGGAAGCGTAAATCCAGTCAAACTGAAAAGGCATCCCCCGTTTGGGCCGGAATCGACACTTCTAAGACTCTAACTCCCCTCGCCATGCGTGGTGTTCGTGACGGGGGGGGGGGGAGGGTGGGCCCCTGGACCTGAAGGCTCCTAATCAAGAGCAGGGTGTGTCTGCCTGTGTGCTGGGCTGGACGGGGCTCTAAAATAAACAAGGCGAAGAAAGCAAGATGCCGAAGTCTGATACATTTTGAGTTAAAAAAAAGAGGACGAAATCGATGGTGGTGTGGGCCGTGGGTGGATTGCCGGGACTGCAGGCACCTGCCGGACGCCCTCCTCCAGGCCTGCGTGCGCCGGGGACCCGCCGGGCCCTTCGCAGGCCCAGGAGGTGGTATGAGCTTTCGGCCGCTTTGCAGAGGAGGCCTGGGGGGCAGTGAAGGACCCGTCCGGGCGTGTGGGGGTGCAGGCCGCGAGCCCGGCCCCTGCCGGTTCTGTTGCTGGCGGCGACGACTCAGGCGGGGAGGGGGCCGGCGGCCTTCACGGCTTGCCTCTTCCTCTGCAGCTTCTTTCCAGACGCGAGTAGGACTTTATTTTAGAAAATGTCACCAGGAGAATTCCAGAGGGGTAATCGTAGCTTTGAATTCCTTCACTGTGTTTTTCTGTATTAAAGAAACACACTGGTGTCGTTTTAAAAAACCAACCCTCTCCCCCTCCCCCACGAAGAGAATACTGAGTCTCTAGGAAGAAAACTGAAGACAGCAGCTGGGTTCCAGAAAGTGAGCCCCGGTCTCCGCGGTGGGGGAAGGGTGGCCCATTGGTGCTTCCGGGCCAGTTCTCCTTCCCGTGGTTTCCGGAACGTGGCAGGTGTGATTCCCCTGAGCAAGATCTCGTCCAATTCCTCAGGTTACGGGCGGGGGAAGGGAGGCCCAGAGAGGGGCTGTTTTGTTCCAGGTGTGTCCCGGGGCCCATGGGGCACCACACTAGTTCCGGGCCCACCGGGGGCTTTCTTCATTCTTGACGTCCGTCCACCTGCAGAACAGGCTCCGCTCTTCTGCCCAGGCCCGTCCGGGGCTCTGAGCCGGGAGCTGGGGGTGAACACCAATGGTTTCTGGCCGCAGTGGCTCCAACACCAGGTCACAGTTCCCCAGGAGCGATGTTGAGTCACAGACCGAATCTGAGGGCCACCTGGGGCCCGAAAGGTGTCCTGCCGGCCGGGCCCCCACCGGATGCCTCCTTTGTCCCACCCTGTGTCCAGTCCAGTGCACACCCGGGCTGGCAGTCACTTCTCTGCAGCGCACATGGCTGCTGAAGGGTGACGTTGCCGTTGGTGACCACGGGTGTCCGGCAGCCTGGTTGCGGAAAGGCCGCTTCAGGCTCTGACGAGGGACAAGTTTCCGTGGGCAACATGGAATGGCCGGTGTCCGGCTCTACCCTCGGTCAGCTCCACGCCCTTGTCAGAGGACTCCTCCTGCCCCCGGGCCTCAGTTTCCCCATCTGCAGAACAATGGGGGTGGCGTAGATGGCTTAGGCCTTTCAAATGGTCTTGTTCCTAGCCTTGCCCCTGCTTCAGGCTAGGGGAAGGACAGGCCAGTGCATCTTGGGGACCCTGGTCATGTCTCTGTGAAGACCAGCTCATCCGATCCCTGGCCAGTCTCCTGATGGGCACCTGGGAAACGATGACCTCCAGCCCCAGGCCTCCTATTGGCTGGTGACGTTGGCTTTTAGAGATTGGAAACTCAGTAATGGGGATACGCATAAAGACAAGATCCTCATTTTCCAGAGAGGAAATCAGACTGTGGGGGGCTCTGAAGGCAGCAGAGTCTGTCCAGCCCCCCAAGACCTGGTTTGCACCCCATGTGTCTCTCTCACAAGCCAGACCCCCCGCCCCCAGAAGCCAGACTTAGGGCAGCAATATTTCCCCACCCTGTTGGAAACTTCTTTCATTTTTGAGGCCTGTCCACTTGCAAAGGGGGTCTTCTCTTCTACACGGGCCCCCAAGCTCCACCCCTACTTTCCCAAACCAGGCCTTCTAGCCACGGCCTTCCAAGGGGAGGTGCAGACGAAGGGGCTGGTGCATGAAGGGGCTTAGACTTCCCAGGAAGTGCGTGCAGAGCCCAGCTCTTCCGCAGCGACGGTGGGCCAGGGCCTAGAACACAGACATGGTCTTGGCCGTCGGTGCTAGAGACCTGGTGCACATCTCCTCCTGGTCTCACTTGGGACCTGGGCTCTGGCCTCTGCCCTGGTGCACATCTATGACCCAGGGACTGAGTGTAGACAGGGCTTCATGTGTAGACTCAGCACTGAGTCGGACATGCCTGCTGTGAAGCTTTGTCCTGCCGGTGGCCAGGGCTGGCAGGGGGGACAGGTGTGGCTGGGCAGTGTAGGAATGCCACTCAGGCTGGCGTAAAGGTGAGTTTTCTGGTTCTGTGACCAAAGTGCCCAAGGTTCATCTGGACCCAATGGCTCAAACGATGTCCCCACATGCGTCTTTCTGCCCCCAGCTTTCGTCCAGACCCTTTCACTGTGCGGCTGGCTTCCCCAACAAGGTGGCAAGGTCACTCCACGGGTCATTCTGCCATTCAGCAATCACGTGGCGCCTGATCTGACTCTGACTTGGCCCGACCCTGCCCTTGTGTCCACTCCTGAGGGGACACAGCCAGTGTGCAGCGGGATGGCTTGTGATGTTGGGCATCCAGCCAGGAGACCTATCGCACCAGCCCCGCTCAACCAGGAAGAGCCGCGGGGGGAAGGAAAGCCTGGGGTCTGGGGCCCATGTGACCACTGATGTCTACACACCGTGCACACCAGCACGGGTGAAGAAAGGACTCTAGAGGGACGGCCACACATCACGGGAACAGGGAGACAGGCTGGTAGCTGCTCTCCTTGAGGCTCCTGCAGCCCTGCTCCCCGCTCCTGCACCCCTGCTCCCCGCTCCTGCACCCCCGCTCCCTGCTCCTGCACCTTTGCTTCATGCTCCTGCCTACTGCCTTTTCCCATGGACCCCCATCTCCCCGCAAATGCTGGCTCGCCCGGCAGTCATCACTGCCCTGACTTGATACAAAGGAGGCAGCGCGCCCCCTGGCCCGGCTTGTCAGGAAGTCCCCGGCAGCTCCGTCGAGCCCATCTCGGCCAGGAAGCAAACTTTGTCTTCACACACTCTGGCCCCTCGAGGTGTGCGGGGGCCTCCTTTCTTCAGAGAGTGCGGGGTTGCACTGGGTAGAACGGTGTCTCCTCCCGAATTCACATCCCCCCGGATCCTCAGAATGTGAACTTATTTGGAAGTAGGGCCTTTGCAGAAGGAATTAGTCAGGACGAGGTCACATAAGCCCTAAACCCGATGGGGGCGTCCTTGTGAGGAACAGAGAGGAGACACAGAGGCCCTGGGCAGCGGGGAGGCCCTGTGACGATGGAGACGGAGTTTGGGGCAGTGCAGCCACAAGCCAAGGATGCCTGGGGCCGCCAGAGCTGGGAGAGGCCAGGCAGGGTCCTCCCTAAAGCTTTCAGAGGAAGCGTGTCCCCACAGACATCTTGGTTTCAGACTCGTGGCTCCAGAAACGTGACAGCGTGTCTACCGTATTACGCCCCCCAGCCCGCGGCCATTCGTGATGGGACCACGAGGAAAGGAGCCCAGGTGTCCAGGACGGTGTGGGTGGGGCCACGGGCCAGTGTGTCTGGGATGAAGGGGTGATGCCAGGACTGCGGTCCTCACCCTGTGACGCCGTGACATTCAGTGTCAGTCCCTCCCCGGTGCTGCAGAGGCCCCTGCTCACCTTTTTAAGGACGTGGCACCCTGCATCCCATCCTCTGGAGCCTAGGCCGCCCCCCACCTACTCCCCTCTTCCCCAGCCCCAGTCTGGTCCGGCCCCTGAAACACCAGGGCCTCCCTTCAGTGTGGGCTGATGCAGGGACAATGAGGGGGCCAGCGGGGGCATAGAGCGTTCCCGTGGGCAGGGGGAGTGACCGAAAACCTATGGCTTAATGCATGGAGACCTCGCCCTCTGCATCTGTGGGGTCTTGGGCTCCCAGGCTCAGCTCAGTCTGATTCAGTTGCTGTGCTTAGTTCAAGTTCTTGGAAGACCCCGATGGCCGGAGTCCTGTGCAGGGAGCGTGGCCTGGAAGCCTTCCGTGATTGCTGCAGACTGAACCAGCTGGGCGGAGAGGTGGCGGTCGACGGTACTAGCACACAGCGAACGCTTCGCTCAGACTGGTGTGTGCTCAGAATGGCGTGGGAACCACACCTTCGCGACTAGTTGGGTCACCTGGCCTGGTTTGCAGCCACAGACTCGGGCTCGCATTAAATGCTTGCCACACTTAACCAGCCGGGGCAGAAGCCAAGAAAGAGCCCTTCCGCCAGGTCTTCCATGCCTCTCAGTGCCCTGTGTGACCTCGGGCCCATTCTGTCCCTCTCTGAACCACTATGGTCTTCTCTTAAAATAAGGGGTTGGGGTTAGATGCCGTCCGAGGGGTTTCCTACTTCCCTAGGTCCACGAGTGTATCAGACTCCAAACTAGGTGTGCTTTGAACTAAAGTTTGGGGCACTCTTCGAGCATCTGGCTTGGAGTTGTAGTTCAGCAAGCCCTGGACAGGGTGGACAGGAAGACCTGGCCACGGGTCCCAATTTTACCCAGGTACCTGTCACTATAGGGTATTCTGCTTTGGGGTTCTTGTGTCCCTAAGAATATGAGTATAAATACACACTAAGGTAGAACATTGGAGGTTTACACTGGCAGAAAACCTCTGAGGAAAACATTTTGGGGGAGGCACTGGGTGGAGGGCAGTGACCAGGGTGACATGGCAGGAAGGGGAAAAGTATAAAATGCATGCAAAGTCCAGCGGGCAGGGGGGCAGAGAGCAAGAGGGAAGCGCGAGGTGAGCACGGCCAGCAGGAGGGCAGGAGGGCAGGAGGGCGGGTCCCCACCCCTCCGAGAAACCCACCCGCCTCTGTGCACCCTGTCTGTCTGCCCTTCAAGGCCAGCTTCGTCTCTGTTTGCCCAGGGCCCGGCGGCCAGGGGAGCTTGAAGAATTTTCTAGAACGCTCTCACACATGGTGCAGAGCTGTCCAGCAGAAGCGATGCCCGAATGAAGCTGGTGGACAATGGGAGCGCTCACGGATGTTGAAGGGGAGCCACACACCTAAGTGACCGACATGGGGGACCGGAAGCCCGGGTCTGTGGCACCTGCTTTCCGGGGCCCAGCTGCCCGGGGTCAGAACGAGCCTCAGTAGGTGTCCTGCACGGGCCCTAAGGGTGGCTCAGAGGGCGAGGCTGCGTCAGCCGCTGCCAGGAAGCTCACTGCTGCATGTGGACCGTTTCCTTCATGGGACCGCAGGGGTCTGTGTGTGCTCGCGCATGCATGCAGGGGAGAGGGGGGACAGGAGCCTTCCCGCGCCCCAGTTCCAAGCCTGTGGCTGAAGAAAGCTTGGAGGAGGGCTCTGAGCTCCACCAGGGCTTTAGGGTTTCGCTCCAGGGCCCCGGGGCTCGGCTGCGCAGGCAGGTGGGCAGTGGAGGCCACAGGACGCAGCGACGGGGCGCCCACTGCTCTCAGTCCCCCCAGTGGGGGCCTGCGAGGGAGGGAGACAGCAGCCAGAGCAGCTGGATCACACAACAGCAGCTTCAAAGCGATAAGAAGCTGTCGGATGAACAAAACAAGTAAAAGGGAAAATCCTTACAAGGGAAAAATCGACCCAGAAGGGCAGATCGCCAAAGCCAGAGGGACAGGGCCCCACAGAGCAGCCATGGGTCTGTGGGTCCATCGGACCCTCTGAACAGTGGTGACCCTGTGCAGCGGGGCCGGAGGGGGTGGTGTGGGGGAGGGGCCCCGCAGCACACATGGGCTCGGGGGGAGACAAGGCTGCCAGACAAGGCCAGAGGCACCCCACTATTCCTTTCCAGTTCTTCTGCCACTTGCCCCTTGCTGTAGCCAGACCGGCTCCTTCCGCACCCCCACGCTGGGCCGGGTCCTGGGTCAGGCATTCGCATGCACGGGTGCCAGAACATTCTTCCAGAGTTTCGCGGTACCTTTGTCTTTGACACCGTGACCTTCCCTGGCCACCTGGTCCACAGCTGCCTGCTCCCAGACAGGCCATCCCTGCTGCAGCCCCCCACTGCCTGTCTGTCTCCCGCTAGACGGCTGGCTCCACGGGCAGGACCCTGGGTGTCGGGGCAGGGCCTGGCCCATGGAAGGTCTCCGTCTCTTTCTGGGGGACACGGAGGCTCCCTGCATAGCGTCCTCGCACCTCAGGGCCATGGGAGATTCAGAAAGCCTGAAAAACAACTTGAGGGAAAGACAGCTTCCCTCACGGACCACTTTCATCAGTTCCCAGTTTCCATGTTTCCAGAAAATTCTATCACCCGGTCCAAGAGTAAGTTAGCATCTGTTTCCCAATTTTTATACACTGATTATAGGAAGGCTGCGGTGGTTAAAGTGTGTGAAGGTGATTTACAAGCGTGTGTGCGTGCACGAGCATGTGTGTGTGTGTGTGCGTGCACGAGCATGTGTGTGTGTGTGTGTGTGTGTGTGTACGCGTGTGCCGAGGATGCGGGCAGCTGCTCCTGGTCCCGTGTCTGACCTCCTCGGTGAAGCCGCAGCCCGTGGGGGTGCAGGAGGACTGTGGTTCTGTCCCCAAGGAGGGGCCTGTGCAGGGGAAAACGAAGTCAGCCCTGAAAGGAGGTGAAGGAGGGCCTCCCCGTCGCCTGGGGGCCTGGGGAAGACAGGAGCTCTGTGTCCCTCCCCCAAGGAGCAAGCCCCACGCCCCAGGGGAGGGGCTATCCCCCCAGGGTGGTTGGGGAGAGAGCGAGAGGCTGGGGTCCTGTCTGCTTGGCCGCAGGGAGGACGCTGGGCCTGGACCCAGGGGCTGCGCCTCAGGGGGAGTGACAGGAGAGCGGGCCTAACCCCAGGTCTACCCTTACTAGGTGCCACCCCTCTGGGCGCTGGACACTTGATCAGCAACAAGAAGAGAAGGGTGGCACCCACACTCCACAACGTAGTGCTGTTGGTTGGGGTCAGTGCCGAAGTGGCCGCCAGCCTACGGCAGGTCCACGGCTGTGTGACCCAGCACTCCAGTGACCCAGCACTCCAGAGTCCCATCAGTGCTGAATGACTTAATCAGGGCTCAGTGGGGAGGGGGGCGGGGCGCCTGGGGGCCTCAGTCGGTGAAGCGTCCAACTACAGCTCAGGTCATGATCTTGCGGTGTGTGGGTTCAAGCCCCGCATCGGGCTCTGTGCTGACAGCCCAGAGCCTGGCGCCTGCTTGGGAGTCTGCGTCTCCCTCTCTTTCTGCCCCTCCCCCACCCACTCCCATTCTGTCTCTCTCTCTCTCTCTTAAAAATAAATAAACATTAAAAAAATTAACAAAAATCAGAGCTCGGGGGACGCGGAGCTGGACTGCACAGATCCGTGAGCCCCGAAGCCTGGAGCGGGAACTGCACGAGCTGCCCAGAGCGGAGCCCGGAGCCGAACCGGCAGGAGGAGAATGGACTGGGAGGTGGACCGGGGCCGGGATCCCGGCAGACAAACGAAAGGCACAGATGCTCGGGCACTTGGAATCAAGCCCTTATTTCATGCACGATCTCATTTGACGCCCCCCCCCCCCGCCCTGTGACCCGAGGAGGCGGGCACTGTCACTCCTGTTCTAAGAGAAAGAAACTCAGTGGACGGAGGGCATTTCCCCAGCGTCACGGCTCTGGGAGTCCCAGCATGACAGACTGACTCCAGGGCTGGAAAAGGGGGAAGCAAAAGTAGCAGGTGGGGGCTGAGGGTGCCCCAGACCAAGGACCAAGCTCCTGCACCTCGCAGACCTCAGCTCTGAAGGTAGGTCCTGCAAACTCCTAGGAACATGGGACCATTTTAGCAGGTGGCTGCTGTTACCAGGAAGTAAAAGAAGCTAATAAACGTCAGGGCTTATGATGCACAGAAAGAGAAGAACTCTTGCAAAAACGTTCAGTGATACGTGCATAAAAAGTTCATCCCTTACTTTATACATAGCCATTCTGTGTGCACTGGGTTGCTCTATGCATTTCTTACTCCAGCCACGGTCAGCAGGCTTTGAAAGCCACTGCTTTCAGCCTCTCTCTGTTCTGCAGGGGCCTCCGGGCCTTTGTTCTCTGAACAAGAACGCCAGTGCCGGGCACAGGACAGGAGCCAGGACGTGCTGGAGGATTTCCGCAAGTGCCTCTGCCCGCACACCAATGTGGCTGGCTCGCGAGGTGGCGGCACGCCGTGTGGGGTCTGACAGGTTGGGGTGTTGTTATATGACCGCGATCCCACAGGGTTCTTCACCTGCAGGCCAGGGATGCTCCCGAGTCCCCAAAGCTAGGTCCTCAAGGGCCTCACCAGGCTGGCCACTGTTGGCAGCAGAGAATGTCTTGGTGGGGGTGGGGGGTGGCAAAGAGATGTCAGGATGGAGATGCTGGCAGGGGCCAAGAAATGCCAGGCTGGCTGGGCCGCCTGTTGCGGAAGGAGCCTGCGTTCCCTCCAGTTGGCGGTGGGCTCGTGCAGGAAGGCTTTGGGGTTATCGGATTTGTTTTTCAATCAGGTAACTCACTCTGTGTAGGGTGTGGGCTGGCCCCACGGATCTGTTAGGCCTTCTCTGAATGGGCCTATTTCCGCCACAGAGACTGGGACATGGGGCATAGACCCCCGGCTGGCCGGCCCCAGTGCTGCAGAAAGGACCCTAGCTACCCTGCAAAACCAGAACAAAAGGAGGATAGTAAGGACAGTCACAAAAATCCCCAACGTCACGCACACCCAAACTCAGCTGCGTCCGGAATCAGGCCTGAGGCTGGACGCGCTGTCGCCGGCCTTGTGGGGACGTGAACAAAGATGTCTCCGGCTGGCCTGTTCTCTGGGCCGTAGAGGTGACAAAGAAGCCCGGGGCGGGGGTGGGGTGGGTGGGGGGAGGTACATCTCTGGTCCAGACTTGGGTTAACTTTTTCCTTTGTGAGTGAAAATGGCAAATGGGTCCCTGGTAATGGTGCTGAGTGGGGCCGGCAGGCATGTTTAAAGGAGAGAAAATGTAAAAAGGGAGAGGGTCCCCCATATGGGACAGACACGTGGACATGGGGGCACCAGGACGGGAGCTGCCTGGGCCGCGGGGTGGGGGCGGAGACACCTCCTGAGCCACAGGTGCACAGCTGACCCCAGGGCTGCATTACCCCCGTGCACCTGTCACAACCATCACGGCCCCCGCGTCTCCGGAGGTGACCGAGGCCCTGAAGCCTCACATGGAGACTCCCCCCACCCCCCGACCCCGTCCAGCGGCACTTGTCCTGACAGAGCAAAGCTAACTGCACCTGGACCGCGCTCCAGCCTTCTGAGTGTCAATGACACCGCCCCCCCCGCCAGTATACAGCATATTCCTAAAAAGCAGCAGAAACGTGTTTTTGACTTTTTGAGGCTTAAACCCTTATTTGCCAGGAACACACAAATTATTTGTTTTACTCCATGCTACTTGCTTATTGACACAAGATCACCGGAAAAGAACAAATGCAACATGAGTTTAAAAACTAATTTTTTTTTTCTTTTTTACAGCCACCGGGGTTACTGACATCAGAACACTTGTAGTTGGTTACATACTGGTTAACTATTACCGTCGTGTACAAAACACAACAAAAAACCCCACAGATACTCCTGTGGCTAAAAAAACTGGTGACTTTTCCTAAGCGACGTTTATGTCAAGTGGAAGACGGTTCTAATTTTATCTGCGTTCAACAAGCAGATTCAAACAAATCCTGAGGCTGAAGCTGTTTACAATTCTCTGAGCAGCTGAGGAGGAGAAAATCACCTTGAATCTAGCATTTTCTGAGCGCTCTACAACAGCCAGGTCCCTCCGACCATCTGGGGAGGAATTAAATCCACCGATGTGCTAGCTTCATATGAAATTGTTTTATTTTGACTAGATTTTCCTTCAGGCTATTAGGGAGGAAAAGAAAAAAAAAATTGGAGTCGGAGAAAGACAGGCCTCAGTTCCTCACCATTTCCTTTCCAGTCTCTTCTTGGTTCTGCTTTTGCCTTTTAAAGGCTTTACTTCATCTGGTTGAAAAATGTACAAGATGTGTATTTTAAGTACCCCTCCCCCAAATTATATATTTTGGACACGACAAAATTTTACATCCATGACGCATTTTGACAAAAATATTATTTAAAAAACACCGTTTGCTTTCACCCAACTTAAATTGAAATGTCATTCTGTTTATTTCCTATCTTCTCATCCATCAGTTCAGTCTGCCATTTGTTAGATGTGAGAAAGTTCTGCAGACTATTCCAGAAAATATTTGAAAAGAGTAAACAACCGATCTGTAAAATTTCCACGGAAGCACGCTTGCTTAGGTAACCTTGGGCGCTGCGCGGGTTCCCGGAGGGCCGGCCGCGCGGCGGGGGCGCCCAGGGCCTTCTCCGTGCCCGTCCGCCCCGGAGGAGCGCCGGGCGCCCTCCCGCCGTCCCCGCCGCCCGGACCCCGCGCGGCCTTCCAGCTGGCTGAACCCCTTCTCTCTGTGCAGCCCACGGGGGGCCGCGGGGAGACCCCCGGGGGGGCCGGAGCGGGGCGCGCGGCCTGCGGCGTGGGCCCGGCTGCGTCCCACCTGCTCCGTCGGGGCCGCGCGCCCCGAGCCGCCGCCGCCGCCCGAGCGCACGGCCAGGGCCACCTGGCGGGCCGTCCGGAGCTCACTCTTCCGCCGGGCTTCCGTTTGGCTTTCCTCTGCCTCCCCCGTCCTAACTGGTTCCAGATTTGCCACTTCAGAGGCGCGGGGACTCAGCCGAGCCTCGCTCTTGGCCTCCCGGGGACTCGCGGGCGCATGCAGGCCCGCTGGGGGAGCGGCGGGGAGCGGGCCGTGGGGCCGGGGCTCGGGGCTGCAACCCCGCCGGCCAGCAGTGGCCTGGCCTTCCCGGCGCGGGCCGCGGGGGAGCTGTCCCGGGGCCGCTCCGCCTCCGCCGGGTCGGGCAGGCCTGGGGAGGGGTCTTCGGGGCCTCGGGCCGACCTCGGGAGCGGGCGCGGCGGCAGCGCTGCGCACACCCTGGTCCCGAGGCCCTGCGCCCCGGGCAGCCACGACGCCCAGTCCTCCCGCTACGGCGAGGCCACCCACGCCGCCGCCGACCTAGCTTGTCGCGCAGGTCTGGGGACGCTGCGGGCCGGGGGCTCTGCCTGGGCCCCGGCGGCACCAGCGTCCTGACACACTGTCCTGGGTGGGGAGATCCGAGCCTGCCAGACTCTCAGCGCCCCGCGCCCCCGGGCCTGCCTCGCGCCTGGGCCCCTGCAGGCGCCGGCACCGGAGGGGGAGGGCCCCGAGGGCCGGGGCGCTGTTCCAAAGGCCAGAAAATGGAAACTGTGCGAAAAGAATCCCCAAATCCGGCTGGGCCCCAAGCCCACCAGCTTACATAAAGCCCCAGGAGCCCGCCCGCGGCCTCCCCGCCTCGGGGCGAACAATCGGCAGGCGCCCGGCCAGGCTGCCCTGGGACTGGCACCACCGCCGGCCCCCTGACCACGGGCCCGGCGTGACCCCGGGAGGGGGCAGGGGTCCCGGCCTCTTCCCACCGTCTGCCCCGAGAAACATTTAACTGGCCTTTAATCACATTAGCAGCCGGCCCCAATTAGGGCCGCGGGAGGGGGAGGCAGGAGGAAACCGCCGCCGTGTCACTCGAGGATAAAGATCCTTTCATGCCCTGGGCCTGGCCGTGGGCATCGCGGCGGGCGCCCTCCCCAGCCTTTGATTGCCGGCGCCTGGGCCTCGCCGACGCCGCCATCTCTTTAGCCGCACCACCCCCCGGCCCCCCAGTGTGCCCTCGCCCTCGGGTGCCCGCGTGGGGCCGCAGGGCAGCGTCCGAGGCCCCGGCCCGCGCCCGCGCGCCCTCGCCGCCGCCGTCTGGCCCCCTGCGCCCGGCGCCTGCGCACACGGGAGCGCTCCGAGGCGCGGCGCGGCTCGCCGAGGGTCCCCGGGACGCCAGCGCGCGGGCCGGGACCCTGGTAAGGCCGCCGCCCACGGAGCAGTTCGGAGGGAGGGCGACCCCGCCACGGGCGCCCTGGGCAGGTCACCTGTGCTCTCGTGGGTCCCCTCCCGACAAGGGCGAGCCAGCCCCGAGGCGCCTCCGACCTCCTGGGCCCAGAGCGAGGCGCAGCGGGCCCAGCGGGCCAGGCCCGGGCGCAGGCCGGGCGCCGCGGTGGCTGGGCTCCCTCGGGCCCCGGGAGCGCGGGGACGGCGGAGCGCGGGGCGGCGGGGCCCGGGCCTCTCGCGCGCCCTGGCGAGGGGTGAGGGGCCCTGGCGCGCGGGGCTTACCTTGCTCCGGCCCCCCGGCCCGCGCCCCCCGCGCCCCGCGCCCGGGCGCCCCGAGGGTCGGAGCCGGGCGCGCTCTGGACGGGGCCGGGGTCGTGCGAGGACAGCGGCCGCCCGCGCCGCCGCGACGCCGAGGCCGCCGCCGGGCCGCCCGGGACCCCCGCCCCACGGCGGCAGCTGCGGCCCGGAGCCGCGTGACCCCGGCCCCGACCTCCGCGCTCGCCTGTTGGTCCGCGCACAAAGGGGAGCGCTCATATTTTTCTTTCCCCGGCGGCGCAGCCTTCACCCCCGCCCCTCTCCCCTCCCCCGGGTCGCCCCCCGCCCCACCCCCGCCCCGCTGAGAACCGCTTTCTCCCCGCACAGCCCCCCGGGCTCCGCTGTTGAATTCCGTAGTCGTAGTCGAGGATGTCAGCCCGGCTTAGAAAGTTTCATAGAAAGTCAGAGAGCAATTAGGCCCTTTTATTGGCGGTTCGTTGGTGCCATGGAATCTTTTAAAGGAGCGCCTGGGGCACCGAACACAATCCCGTTAAGCCGCGCAGACTCCCACAGTCCCCAATGGGGTCGCGACACCCGGGCGGACCGGGCAGGCGCACCGGGCGGTGTCCGCGGCGCTCTGGGCCTCGGGTCGCAGACCCCGCGCCGCGGCTGTTGGGGCGTCCAGGCCGGTGTCCAGACCCGCGAGCTCCGCTCCAGTAAACTTTTACTGCCCTCCGCTCCCAGGCCGATCGCCGACGTTTGGGAAAACGGGGTCCGAGAAATAACGCGTTGCTGAGAAAAAAACCGGTTATGACCACCGTCTCGGCTTAATTGAATCTGAGTGCCAAGTTATAACCCCCTGAATGACCGCCCTGGGGTGGAGGGGGTGGAGGGCAGGCAGTGAATGGAGGGAAGGCGATTCTAATGGAAATCCGGCCGCCAGAAATGCGGTTCTGAGACCACCCTCGTGCAGTAAGAATTGCAGCCTCCAGGGCAGCCTAATTCCGAAGGGGTGAGGTTATCAGACCGCGGGCTTTGATGTGGGAAAGCGGGACTGGCCCCCCCTGGAGTTGTGGTTTTGCGTTGATGTTCTTGTGTGTCGGTGGATGAGGCCGGAAACTCGCCTATAGGTCTGTGGCTTTTCCTTTGGGGTGGTAGACGGTGACTTCTCTTGTTGCCAGTGAGAATTAGTCTCTTCCTTTAGAAGTCAAGAAGGAAAGAAGGCAGGTGTTTTAAAGGAATACAGCATTTTCTTCTTTAAAAAATAGGTAGTTGGTTGTCAAAGCAAAGCGTCAATTTTAGAACAATTAGGATTTTGCTCCTGGCGTATCATCACAGATGTTCGTTCTATTAAATAGAGGTTTGTACTTGGCGATTTCTGGACTCTTTTTATCTTATTTTATTTTTAATTTTTTTAGTATTTATTTTTGAGACAGAGAGACAGACGGTGAGCAGGGGAGGGGTAGAGAGAGGGAGACGCAGAATCCCCAGCAGGCTCCAGGCTCTGAGCTGTCAGCACAGAGCCCGACATGGGGCTTGAACTCACAAACTGAGATCATGACCGGAGCTGAAGTTGGACGCCTAACTGACTGAGCCACCTTCTGGATTCATTTTAGGAGAAGAGACTGGGTGATAGGCTCATCATTAAGATGGTATTGAAATGGGGCGCCTGGGTGGCTCCGTTGAGCCATGACTTCAGCTCCGGTCATGATCTCGCAGTTCATGAGTTCGAGCCCTGTGTCGGGCTCTGTGCTGACAGCTCGGAGCCTGGAGCCTGCTTTGGATTCTGTCTCCGTCTCTCTCTGCCCCTCCCCTGCTCACACTCTGTCTCTCTCTCTCTTTTTCTCAAAAATAAAGATTAAAAAAATATGGTAATGAAATGGACCTCAGTCACAGGGAAAATGGGCTGTTTAGTGAATCCATAAAGGGAAAATGAAAAATGAGTGTGCAGAACTGAATATTTAGTTTTTGCGTGGTTTGTGTTAGTCATCAATTATTTTGACAATTTCTCAAAAGTGCCCCGCTTTTCTCTGACTTCATGGCCCCCCCAGCCTCTGTGGCTGCCAGCTTCAGCGACTCAACCTCTGACCTGTGGTTCTGTGCGCACCCTGCACGCGCATCTGCGTCTCCTTTGCTTGACCGCATTCGGACTCCCGGGGCCTGGGCAGGAAGGGACAGACGGCCGGCTTTGAGGACCTGCTGGTCCCAACCTCAGGCGCTCCCCGCCCTGCCTTAAAAATCTGCGTCAGCCACGTTGGCTGCTTCATGGACTCTTTCTGTCTTTCTTGCCTCTCGATTTCCCTCTGCTTCCCCAAACCCCTGTCCACCTGTCCAGACTGCACCGGTCAGACCTGGTTTCCATCTCAGACCCTCGCTGACCCCCCGCCGCGGGCTCCGGGGGAGCCGTCTCCACCGCCGGGTTCTCACGGAGGGCCTGGCGGACCATCTGTCTTACATTGGGCTGTGCTTCTTTCTCATATTCTAGCATGGCTTTGGGGATGTTTCTGGTTGAGGAGAAAACAATGCAGGCCCCTTGAGAGCGGGTATCACTTTACACATGTCTTGGGGCTCTGTCAGCAGCCAGCGCCCAGAAAGTAGGCCATCCATCAGTCAGTCGGTGTCGGTGTGGAAATCAGAGTCACATTTCAGCGAGCGGGGAGGGGGACCCGGTTACGGATGCGACCGTCCAGTCCGCCGGAGGCGCAGAGGAGGCGCGCTTCCTCGCTGAACTCACAGGCCCTGTCACTGGACTTTTTCAACCAACGTTAAACTATTTAAATTAAATGGAATCTTGAGTTGTTTAAGAAAATGAATATGACTCAGTTGGACTGCAGTAGAAAGTGGGGGGAAAAACAAACAAAAGCAAATCCAGAAATCCAAACAGTTCAGCCTGCTTTGGATACTCTTTGATTTGCCCAAGAAAAGGAGCAGATGCCTGAGAAATGGGCAAGAAATTCGAAAAGTGCCGTCATGTCTTGGCGAAGGCACATGAACACGAGGCCTCTGGATGCGGTGTGGTACGGGACCCCCCTCTTGGAGGTGGCCCCCCCCCCACCGCGGGCCCTGGGTACTTCCGGAAGAGAAGAAGTGCCATTCGGGTGCTGTTCCTGTGTCCCCAGAGGGGCTCAAGACCCGCACCTTCTTCTGCAGCATTGTGCAGGGAGGGGCCTGGCCGAGGACGATGAACAATTCCACTCCGGTCAGCGGCACATGATGACAGTAACAAGATAAAAAGGACACGAACAAACGCACTTGTGGAACTCTTCAGGGAGCAAAGAGATTAGCAGTTGCGGCGGTACAGGGAGAAATGGAAATGATGAGAATAACTCTCTCAGGATTTTGACGGAGGCGCATTTAGCATTTCGAGTTTGGTGAGGATGTGGGGACAATCGGCAGAGGAGCACAGCGTCCGTCCGGCCACTTAATCAAGTGAACAAACCTGAAGCACGAGCGTGGAGGGGACCGTCCCCAAGGTCCTCATCTCTAGCTGGGGAACTAGACTGTGCTCGCAAGCTCGGGTTCTGAGCTCCCGCTTGCAAGTCCCAGCACAGTAATCCGAGGAAGAAGCAGGTGCTTGATCACCGGGCTGCGTTTGGAGCTCCGCCAGGTTGAAACGAGCTGTTTTTCAGAACCTGAAGACCTTCCTCCCTGTCTTCCTGGGGAAGAGTTCTCACGAGTGGATGGGGGGCGGGGGTGGTCGGAGCCCGCCCCAGCCGTGACACTGTCTGACCTTCTCACCGAGTCTCTTCGACCAGGGACTTAGACCGGATCAGACCCTGATCCTGTTCGTGTTATTTTTGGAGAGTATTTCGATGTTCTGACATTGCTCCCTTTCAATAGTTTAAGAAAACATGTAGATTGGTTCCCTTGGTGTCTTTCTGGGGGAAAAAAAAAGGAGAAACAGAACAAAAATACCTACTTGAGACTTAGTGTTCAATACAGAAGTGGTGCTGGGCTTTGGGCCGGCGGCCTGGGGACGGTGCCGCGGGCTTGGGTGTTCGTGGGAGACAGCTTTGGGTCAAGGCCAGGTTTCCAGTTTTAGCCCCAAGTGCTGACCTCTTTTCTTCTCTTTTTTGTCTTTTTTGCCAGTTTAGACGCTTCTCTATCTTAATTCTATGCCAGGCCCCCTTCTTACATCAGACTTTGGCAACGCTGGTCCACAAAACGTTTGGGGCTGGATGTTTTCCAGAATTCGGATGTTTCCCCCCCAGAAGTTAGGAAGGGAAGGACTATATTGTATACAATGTATGTTGTGGAGGTCCGCAGCCTGGGAGCCCTCCCTTAGCAAAGACGGGGATGTTTTCACAGCAAACACATCAATATTCACCCTGAGCGGGAACAGAGACTCGGTCAGGGCCGTGTGCTAAGTGCACGAAATCAACTTTCGCTTTCGGAGTTCTTTGGCGTCTTGGACGTGCGTGTAGAGGATTATGGGCCTGGATTGTGGGACACCCCCGCCCCCCTGCTCTTTTCCTTTCAACAAAAGAGGCTCCGGTTCCAGGGTCCTTCCACCCCCTCTCCCAGCGGTCGGTGTTCATCATAGCTGGTGCCGCTGTGCTGTTTCAGGAAAGCTTGTATGTTTCTGGATAGTTCACAAAGAGAGAACGGGATGCTTTTTAGTGGATGAAAAGCTCCCGGTACTAACGCCCAAGGCTAATTTCTGTGTCCTACCTCGGGGAGGGCTGTCCACAGCGCCAGGGACGGCGGCGCTGACCCGCCGATGGCCGCGTCTCACCCCTCCCCGCCGGGAAAGCCTCCCTCGCTTAAAAACACGGCACGCGCCTTCATTTGCCTCTGACCTTCCGAACAAAAATAAACCGCTCCCAACTAACAGAACCTGGGGCACGGAGAGGGCCTCAAGATGATGGCAGTCAGCCCCCGGCTCGCGGACGCAACTCCTGCCCGGGTAGAGGGTTGGGTTACACAGCCTCCACCGTCCCGTCTGGTTTTGACTCGGAGTCTGCGTGACCCAGATTGGAGCTAATAATAAACGCCTGCTGTTTGAAGAGACGGGAACGTTTGGTGCAGAAGTAGCGAGCATTCCTGTCTAGGTGGGAATGTGATGTATATTTTAATGAGTCCTTGTTTATTTTATAAGAAAGGTCCCGAGTTGTTTGCGCCTTTGAGTTGCCTGCGAATTTGAATTTGGGGCCTCTGACGAGCAAATGCAGTGCACACGGGCTGCATGTCCTCGGCAAGTGTCACAGTTGTCCGTTGGATGTCACACCGTGCTGGACACAGGGGACCACCAACAGGAAGTAGGGTGGCAGGCGTGGGACCGAGGACCCCAGTGCCAGCGTTCTGTTTGTGCTGACTCTTCAGAGGCCCATCTGGTGCTCGGAGCACAGGGCCCCCGTTTCAGTCACACACACTTTTGGGGTTCAGTATGTGTGGATTTCAGAGGTACGGGCTTGAAGGAGCTGGAAGCTTACGCTAGTGAAAGGGGAGGAGGCGATGAAGGCCAGTGTCCCTTCTGTCTAAAGGGCCAGGAGGGCGCAGAAGGGAGGCAGGAGAACCCTGAAAGGGTCACCAGCTGCCCAAACAGCAGGGGGCTCTTGGCACAGCGGCCGAGGGCGTGGCGTGGCACCCGTCTCTCTCCCCAGGCCGCACGCCTGTGACTCGACGTGCACTCTGAAGCGCACACTGAAGGGAGAGGCCTGACCTCAGGGAGGTGTCAGTCCCCCGCAGGTGAAGTTCAGGTGCAGCCGGGGACAGAGGCCCCACGGCGACGTCCGATCTGAGCGCTCCTCCTCCTCGCTCCTCTTCCCCTGGAGACCCCAGGGCGTTTGCACAGCTTTTCATGTATGAAGAAATCCCGCTTCTCCATGACACGCCGCTGCGGTGATCTCTTTCCCTAATGTCACGCCGACTGCCGCACAGAAGTTCAAGTTCTGCAGACTTGAATCAGCCCCCAGAAAAGACAAACAGCGAGAGACAACTTTCCAACGTTGTTTAGGCGGGGATGTTGGAAGGTTTAGATTCGTACCGTCAGGATCTCTGTATTAGTGTTGTCTTTAATTCCCGCACCTAGTAAACGCTGACTGAGCATCTGATAGGCCCAGAGCGCTGGCCCCGGCACTGGGGGAAACGAGGGGCCGACGGGCGGGGACTTCTGGCCTCCAGGGGTTCGTCGTGGGGCCGCGAGGACTCTCAGCAGCAGTGGGGTGCTCCCAGGCATCTTTTCAGTGCCTGTTCTAGCTGCTCCGAAGGGAAGGAGCCTTCGGCAAACATCTCCGGGAGCCCAGCCCTGTGCTGGGTCCCTGTGAGGTGCTGGGAAGAGAGGGAGGTGGCCCCCATTGGCGGCGAGTGCAGGGCCTGGTACGGAAGGATGGCGAGGTCATGTGAGTGTCGTCCCTGGTAGAAGCCTCCGGGGCACGTGTGCCAGGGGGGCGCCAGGAGGGGGGAGGCCGGCGGAGACAGTAATCCCTCCCTGGGGCTGGGGAGCGGTGTGATGGCAGTGGAGATGGACAGGCCCCCCCCTCCCGCCCCTGCAGGCCTGTGCCTGTTGAGTTACCTGCTCCCGCACGGCAACAGAGCAGAAGGTTGACGGTGTCCCGACGAAGATGCTCCACCGACTTTAATTCCTATTTTCTCTGCAACGCTCCGCAGCACGAGGTGTAATTCGACATTTCTTAAGGAACAGTCGATTTCCCACACAGCTGCCTCGGGGGCACCCTGGCTTCCTGCTGAGTAAAGACTTCAAGTGTGAAATGCCAGAAGTGGTAGGGAAGTGGGTCCCTTTTCCTGTGACACCAGTGACCCTCGCGGCGGATTTGAGGTGCTGCTTGAATTTCCCGAAAGGCAAGCAGTCAGATGGCTACGCTTGGGAGCCTCCCCCCGCCCCCCCCCCCGCCCCCGGGCAGCTGTGAAGTCAGAGCTCCCCTCCTGCTGCCCCCACGTCTGGTCAGAGGGGCGGCGGGCCTGGCCTGCTGGTGCGGGTGCTCTGGATTCCGGTTCTGTGATTCAGAGGGAGGGGCCAGCTCCCTGGAGTCAGCCCACCTCTGCTCTCTCCGGGGGGGGGGGGGGGGATCAGGTCAGGTGATCGCAGCTCCAGAAGCTGGTTTTCTGGAAGTTTCCTATTTCCACCCCTCCCCCCCACCTCTCTCTGGAGCTGTGGGTGCCCTGGGTGGCCGAGCGGCTGGTCAGGAGGCTGTGACCTCCAGCAGGGCCCACGATGCTGCCTGCCCAGTGACATGGATTTCTGGGCTCAGCCAAATACATTTTCCCTTTCTTCCTTCCTTCCTTTCTTTCTTTCGTAAGAGCAATGAGTTAGAAATTAGTTGCTCAATTCAACTGTTTTTTTTTTCCTACTCTTAAATTATTTTTTTAAAATGTGATGGAAAAAAAATTTTTTTTCTTCTGGGCAAATTCTTAGGATTTAATTGCACTTAAGACTGTGGAGGCTGTCAGAGCAAATTGCAGCTAGCATCCCTCTACCCAATCCTTGCAGGCCTGTGATTGTCACCGCCGCCAGGCTGCTCAGGAAGAGCGGAGGGAGGACGGTTCGAGTCTGCACCGTGAGCCACACCTCAGATCAGTGTTCAGCACGGAGCTCGTCACGCCGAGGCCGGTGCACAAGTTAGCAGCCACCATGCTGGAGGCACCCGGCCGGGGGTTTTTAAGTGATTCCCAAATTCCCCTCCGAAAGGAAAAGGGAGAGACGTCTGCCCCGCTGGTTTGTAATATTTCCCCCCAGAAGACAAAGCAATCTGATGGCTGATTAAAAATAGCGAAGCAGAAACGACATTACCAGCTTCGTGCAAAGTTGCCTCTGCTGTGGGCTCGGTGGGCCCGCTGGTTCCCGGGAGCAGACGGGATGGCTGTGCGTCACGTGTAACCACAGCCTTTTCTTGGACCGTGAGACCAGGGACCACCCTGGGGGTCTGACCAGCTCACGTGTCCTCTCCCTCCCCCAAAACACTTTCCTCCTTCCTTCCTCCACTTTGGGTGAGGGAGCGTCCAGTGCTGAACTGATTTAATCTTGTGAAATGCCGACCTTTCTGGAATATACAATTCATCTGCCTTTGATCAGATAAAAGGTTAAGAACTAGACTTTGGTCTTTGGGGACAAGAGAAGGCCCGGCCCGGTAGTTTATATTCTTCCTTCTTTCCTTCCTTCCTTCTTTCCTCAACACTCATCTCAACCAATAATAAATCTCAACCAAACGATTATTTTTCAATTAACTAATTAACTAATTCATTCATTCATTCTGTTTCGGAGAGAGAGAACGAGAACGGGTAGGGGAGGGGCAGAGGGAGGGAGAGACTCTCCAGCAGGCTCCACCTCAGCGCGGAGCTCCATAGGGGGCTTGATCCCGCAACCCGGCGGTCCTGACCTAAACTGAGATCAAGAGTCAGATGCTCACCCGACTGAGCCCCCACCTCAATCAAGCAGTTATGGAATCTATAAAGGACGGGAAGTTGTTTATCGTTGGGAATCATGTTTAAGTTAGCTGTATTATATCTATCGGTTGCTAATAGAGAACTTATCTATAATTTTTACGTAGGTCCCTACAGATCCGGACGGACGAGGCAAAGCACCTGCCTTGTGTGAAAAGGGCAGACGCGTTTCTGCCCTTGGCCGTGGTGGAGAGGGCCCGTTGGGGAACAGACGTCTGGTCGCTGGGTGAGAAGCATGAGCAGCACAGGCCTGGAGGCCGGCCGCCTCGGGCCCGGCCCTGGGCTGCAGCGGGGAGCCGCGGCGGTGCAGGTGGGTCCCCGGGCACCTGCACCCCGCCCCCTCACCCGCAGCAGGTGTGAGCGTCAGCGTCTTCATCAGGTAGCTGGTGTTAGGATTAACCCGAAAACCCAGGTAAGCTCCTTGGCACGGAGCCTGACGCTTCGTAAAGTGTGTGATGTTGTAATCAGCCGTTACGGAGGAGACAGGATTTTACAGAAACAAGATTAGAATCGCTGAGGACGCTGGATATTTGTCTTGCAAGTGATGTGTGCTGGGCTCGAACGCCGTATTAAGAATATTAGCCTGGGGTGGGGGCGGGGGCGCCTGGGTGGCTCGGCCGGTGGGGCGTCCGACTTCAGCTCAGGTCCTGATCTCACGGTTCGTGGGTTCGAGCCCCGCGTCGGGCTCTGTGCTGACAGCTCAGAGCCTGGAGCCTGCTTCCGATTCTGTGTCTCCCTCTCTCTCTGCCCCTCCCCCACTCATGCTCTGTTTCTTTCCATCTCAATAATAAGTATACACATTTTTATTTTTATTTAAATAACATTTAAATTTAAAAAAATTTAAATTTTTATTTAAAAAAAACCCCAATATTTTATGCACACTGGTTTACCTTTGTGGACTGAATCCACAATATTTTTCACGAGGTTACCTTAAACAGGTCCTCAGGAAGGTTTCTAGTGAACAGATTTGAACCTAATTTCACAGTCTGAAAGTAAATCAGTAGCATGATATAGGAGTATATTGTATGCACCTTCTAGAATATCAGGGGTAAGATTTTTTAACACGGAGCCTACTCAGGGCTCACAAACCTCGCCGCCTTTACTACATGATCTAGCTCAGTTTTCCAGACTGAACTGGGTAGAGAATCACCTAGTTTTTTTTTTCTTTTCTCCTGCTCTTATTTAATATAAGTTGGAAGGGCCTTTAGCGAGTTAACAACCCAGGGTATGAGCCGGCTTTGCCTTCCTCTGGACCGAGCGCCGCGCGGCGGGAGAAACTGCTTGTGGAAAACCGCACACCCAGAAACACGGATCTGCGAAAGGCAGGTCTGGACGAAATGTGTTGGCTCACACGGCCGCTGACTCCCGCCGGATGCTCGGCGCAGTTCGGAAATGCTGGAGGCACTGGCATAACAGAAAACTGCCCCCGGAGGCTCTGGTCTCTTTCTCAGCTGGGTGTCCTCTTGGGAGGGTTCTGTCACCGCCCCGCCTGTGACAAGGGAGACCAGGTCCCCGCAGCTCATCTTGGTGACATCAGCCTTCACACCATGGAAGGAACAGGAGCCTCTGGAAGATTCGGAGGAGCCCCGAGCCCCTGGACGGGCCATCTGCGGTCCCCTCCCTCACACCTTGCCCACGGCTTCCTGTGCGAGGGAGCAGCCTGGCCCCAGTGCTCCGCCTGCCAGGGGCACCCTCGGGACTGGCCAGCCCCCGGGCCCGGGACGCCCCTTTGCACCAGGACAGAGAGGAAGGAAGCCTTCCTCCCATGTCCCTGGTGGCGCCAAAGGAGAAGCGGCCTCTGAGGTCCCCAGTTTCCTCTGTGGGGTGACACAGGGGCTGTGATTCCGAAGCCGGGACCCAGCACACAGGCGGCTTCGCACACCCAGCCTTCCGACCTCACAAGTGATGTGCGTGGTCATGTCCTGGCTCAGGTTGGCTGTGGGGACCCGAGGCCGGGACCAGCCCTGCTACTAGCACCTGAGGGCCTGCACGGTGTCCGCGGCGTAGCCCCTACGTGCGCACACCTGGAGAGGCCGCACATAATCCCGTGGACAGATAACAGGCTAATGTTCTTAAAAGTTTAAAAAAAATTTTTTAAAAAGTTTATTCACTTTTGAGACTCCGAGAGACACAGAGGCACAAGTAGGGGAGGGTCAGAGAGAGAGAGGGACACCCAGAATCCGAAGCAGCTCCAGGCTCTGAGCTGTCAGCACAGAGCCTGACACGGGGCTTGAACTCACAAGCTGTGAAATCTTGATGTGAGCTGAAGTCGGATGCTTCACTGACTGAGCCACCCAGGCGCCCCAAAATATTGCTAATCATCAGTTGCTCGATCTCATCCTGGCACCCTTGAATGCTGGTTCATCATCTGATTTCATTCAGCCTGTAAAACTGGGTTGCTGTGTGTAGACATGTGAGTCTTGCTTAGGAAAAGACCATTCTCGTTTGGGGTTCTGAGGAGGCTTTGTATAATACGTCGTTATAAAATGCATTATTCAGGGGCACCTGGGAGGTAACGTTACATTTTTAGTACAGACTTTTTCTTTGATGGAAACTGTTAACTAATAGTTCATAGGGGAGAGCTAAAAATACAATTTTATTTTACTTTAAATTATTAAATTAAAAAAATTTTTAATGTTTATTCATTTTTGAGAAAGAGGGGGAGGAGCTGGGAGAGAGGGAGGCACACACACACACAGAATCCGAAGCAGGCTCCAGGCTCCGAGCTGTCAGCACAGAGCTCCACGTGGGGCTCAGACTCACGGACCGTGTGAGCATGACCTGAGCCTGAAGTCGGACACTTAACTGACTGAGCCACTCAGGCGCCCCTGAATTATTGAAGTTTTAAATTCGAGTACAGTCGACACGCAGATAGAGATTTGACAGCCCTGATGTGCCCCGCTTGCAGGTGTAGGTGCCTGGCCACGCGGCCCCGGGACCGTAGCGTGGACGGGAACCTGTGCCTTCCTCTCCCCTTCACCCATTTTGCCCATCTCTCACCCCTCCCCTGGCAATCATCAGTTTGTTCTATTTATGGGTCTGATTCTGCTTTTTATTTGCTTACTCCTTTGTTTTTTAAGCATCCACATATGAGTCAGGTCATATGGTATTTGTCTTTTTCAGTCTGACTTATTTCATTTAGCGTAATACCTTCTAGGTCCATCCATGTTGTTGCAAATGGCAAGATCTTGTCCCTTTTATGGCTGCATAATATTCCTGTGTGTGTGTGTGTGTGTGTGGGTGTGTGTGTGTGTTTGTACCACATCTTTCTCATCCATTTGTCTATCAGTGGACACTTGGGTTACTTCCATATCTTGTCTGTTGTAAATAACGGTGCAATAAACATGGGGTGCATGTATTGTTTTGAATTAGAGTTTTCATTTTCTTTGAGTAAATACTGAGTAGTGCAATTACTGGTCATATGGTATTTCTAAATATTAAAAATAATTTTTAAATGTTTTTTTACTTGCGTGTGTGAGAGAGACAGGGTGCGAGCTGGGGAGAGGCGGAGGGAGAGGGAGACACAGAAACCAAAGCAGGCTCCAGGCTTTGAGCTGTCAGCACAGAGCCTGACTTGGAGTTCAAACTCAGGAACCGTGAGATCATGTCCTGAGCTGAAGTCAGACGCTTAACTGAGTCTCCCAGGTGCCCCTAAATATTTTTTAATTTAAAGTGTATTTATTTATTTTGAGGGCAAATGTGCACAGGGGAGGGGGAGAGAGAGCGAGGGGGAGAGAGAGAATTCTGAGCACTGATGTGGGGCTCAATCTCACAAACCGTGGGATCATGACCTGAGCTGAAATCAAGAGTCAGACGCTTACCCAACAGAGCCGCCCAGGATTTCTATTTTTAATTGTTTGAGGAAGCGCTGTGCTGTTTTCCGCAGGGGCTGTAATCTGTGACCGAGGAGGCGGGAGCAACTGGAGGGGAAAAGACGGTCTCTCCAATCAGTGGTCCTGGGGAGAGTGGATGGCTACATGCAAAAGAACGGAACCGGACCCCTTTCTTACACCGCACACAAAAATCAGCTCGAAGAGGATTAAAGACCTAAACGTGACACCTGAAAGTGTCACATTTATAGAGGAGAACACAGGCAGCAGTCTCTCTGACCTGGACCCTCCAACACTCTGCTAGGTGTGTCTCCGAAACATATAATTTTAATTTATGACATCATTCTGCACGTCGAGCCTCCCTCCCGAGCCGGCCGTTTCTTTCAGGAGCTCACAGGCTAGTTTGGCAGGAGAGAGACCCGCGGGAGGAGGGGACAGAAGCATTCCGGATGCATCCGAAGAGACTCACAAACGTAAAAGGGATGCCATGGAGGTATAAAAAGCAAGTGTTTTCCAAGTGCAGTCTCCGGTCCTTGAGAATACCAGTAGTCTCAAAAGTGACGGTGAAACATCACCTAGGGCATACTGTGCAGGGGAGTGGCGCTTAATGACATGCGGACTGGTGACCGCATGCTTCCTAGACCGGAGCGGCTCCCAGGGGCTTCACTGCACAACCCGGGGCCCAGGCCGACCGACAAGACCGTTCACCGAGTAGCCGGGTACTATTTCCGACATCTGTGTGTCTCAGCACGTTTGATTTCTTGGGGAAGTGCGTCACGGATGGTCACGTGTCCTTGAGGGGACCCCCACGCCCACGGCTCTGCAGCGGAGAATCCGGGGAGCCTGTGAGGATGGAGGGTGGAGGCTCGGTGCTGTTTGGAGTCTGGGTCCGTCTCATTAGGGGCCCAAATGTGTCTGTGCTTGTTTGAAAGCAGAAAAAACACTGTCGGAGGGAGAAGAGAAACCCAGAGCTCGGATCCTGCCCACTGGAGCCCATGGCATAACTTCCAGATGGTGATATTCAAATTTTTTTGATATTCCTCCAGCTCGGAATATGAAATACATATGAGACAAAAACCACCCAAACTTATGCCCTGGAAAAAATGGTAAATGCATCCTAACTCCTGACAATCTCTGGCCTGTATTTACTGAAATGGTCGCCTTCACGGTGACTGTCGCGGAGTCAGCCGCAGGTGGTGCTCAGGCGGAAACCTCCCAGGGCCACGCGTGGGCCTGTGGTCTCACCGCCTCCTCGTTCAGCATCCCGATGCCCCGAACAGGCTCTGGGTTGTCGTGGAAGCTCGGAAATCCTGATGGCCGGGCGGCTGCACGGTTGCCAGGGGCAACTCTAAAGTGGAAGGCGTTCGATGAAGTGGGTTCGGGGCAATGACTTAAAATACACCACCGGGAACTTCATGGTGGCATTTGACGGTGTCGTCTCCTCGGACCTTTCCCTGGCTCTCGGACGGCTGAGGAAGAGTCCGGGGACCCTGGGGAGGAACAAGCAGGAGTGAGCATGAGCGGTGGAGGGATCCGTAGCGGTGGAGACTCTGGGGGGGTGGGGGTGGGGGGGGCCCAAAAACGAACCGGTAAGTGGGCTCGTGGGTGCGTGCAAGCAGCATCCGTATTTCAGGGTAATTGTTGAGAGTTAATTTTGAGAGGGAAGAAGGATTTTCCTTTGCTTTTTTACACAAGACGGCTCTCCATCACGGGCTGTTGTAACAGCTCAAGAGTTTGTTTGGTACTTGGCTGCAAACTCAGAGGAAAAAAAATGAAAAAAAGAGAAAGCAAAGTCCCCTTCAGGATGTCAGCCCAGACTCCAGGAGTCCGTGGGGAAGAGCTTCGTTTTGAGAAGGTGGCAGAATTACATAATTATTCACAACTCATAAGAAATTAAATTCCCTCTTCCAAATATGAAGTTGTAAGATAACACAAACCACAGATTCTAGACTTGCGGGCCGGGTGCATCTTTACCCTCCCACACAGAAACCCACAGCAAACTGTCTGGGCAGAGAACACACGGTGGCGTGTCCCTCGTGTCCCCAGGAGCCTCACCCAGGAGGAGGTCTCCGGGAGGGCTGGAGCAGTCGGGGTGCCGGGGGCCACGGAGCGCCTTCTCTCTCCGTCACGGCAAAGCTGCGCGGGGCGAGGAGCAGCCGAGATGGCCCTGAAACCCAGGTGCAGCCAGAGGGGAGCGCGGTGGGGGGGACCTGGAGAGGCGGTCCGGTGAGCCCGGCAGCGTGGGATTCCGGACGGGACACCGTTTGTGACTTGTTTCCACAGTGTTACCTGTGCGTAATCCCAGGGAGCTGTTTGGGTCTGCGCGTTAAGCACCTCTCAGTCCCGTTTTCAGGGCCTAACCTGCCTTCCCCCCCAGCACAAGGCCCTCGGGGCGCCTCAGCAGAGCAGGCGGCGTCTTGCCCACGAGGTATGCACCATGAGGGGGACAGTGGAGCACGTGCCTGGTGCCAAGGAGGAGAGGAGATGCAGGTAGGGTGGGTGCCCTGGGCCCCGGGGTGGGGCTGGGCACGAGCCCCGGGGTTGAGGAAGCATCCTGAGAAGAGTGTGTTTGAGTGGGGGGTGGTCGAGGGTGCAAGGCCGCGGAGGTGGGGGGGACCTCGTGACCGCGGGGGCTGAGAAGCCAGAGCTGGCTGCGGGGAGGGGCGAGGACCCAGGTGCCTCCTGGGCCCCCCTCTGGGAGCCACGGGTACATGGCAGCTCAGGGTGGGTCCTGCCTACTGGGGACGCACGGATGGGCGCTGGGGAGAAAGTTGGAGATCCAGACACACGAGGTGGGGGCGGGGGGAGTGGAGTCTGGAATTCTCTCGGTCGGGAAGTCCTGGGGCCACTGCCAGAGCCTCTGTTGGAAACACGAGTCCTGCTGCCTTGGCAGGGTGAGTGGGGTGCCGGGGGCGATTCTCGAGGGCAGAGCCGGGACTCCCTCGTCCTGGGGTCCACGGCGGTGTGCACATTCAGCGCCCGGGCGCTATATTTTAACTGGCAACACTTGCCTGTGTTTCTAGAGACATCATCAGCCATGATCTCTCACCAACCTTATCTTACTCAGTTTTTATGAAAGCACATCATCTCGACACAGGACGCGGGCTTAGGAACGTGACCAGGAGCAGCAAAGGATGCGTCCCGGGTCCGTCCACTTTGTGTCTTCTCCGTTTTCCTAGCCGCCCTTCACAGAGTCACCGCCCGCCCCCGAAGAGCAGGATCTCTGAGTTGCACGCTAGTCGCCCAGGACACTAAGTTCAAGGAGCGAGTCCGCTGCCTTCCACCGCCTTCCACCGCGTACCCACCTTCTAGCAAAGCACATGGCCGGCGTGCGGGCGCCGCCCTGTGAGAACTCAGGGTCTAGTTTCTTTGCGTAAGGTGGTGGGGGTTGGACGCGATTGGCTTCTCGGGGGTGAGACCCGCAGAGGGGTCGGGAGCAGGGCAGCCTCAGCGGTCCTCTGCCGGAAACCCGGGGCAGGACCCCCATCGCGAGGAGCCCACGAGAGACGGCTCGGGCCGCGCCCACCTGCGCAGAGTTCGCTGGCCTCGCCGGTAACTGGCAGCGAAGGGGTTAAAATAACAAATAAATGACTTTATTTAGACTTGAGCGTTTCTGGCAGTTTTTCTGGGTTTTTTTTCCCGGCAGTATTTGATGTGACAGCTTTTGTTTGCTGGCGCGCCTCTCTTTTAAATTTCTCATATCAGCGGTGAAAGCTATTTCTTTTTCCTGTAACATCTTGAGCTTGGTATCCAATGAAGGGAGAAATTGCTCTTGCATTACTTGAAATTATAATATTACACCTAATTCGGGGGGGGGGAAGAATTAGAGTAATTTAGATCTCAAGGAACTGGCAGATTCTGCAGACAGGTCATTTGCAGCTTTATTGCTGATTAGTCATCCATCACAGTGTTTTTACCGTGGGGGAGGCTCCGTCATTTCTGGTGTGCCTGAGAAACGCTGATTTGTGAGCCCATCCAGGCAGGGGAAGGACGGTCATCGTCCATTTTGAGGCCGTGGTCTGGCTTTGACGGGGCTCTGGCTGGGGTGACGCTAGTCCATCCGCGGGATAGTTTGTTTGAGTGGCTAATGAGAAATCTTAACCGACGTCTCTTGGGGTGGGGACAGGGTGAGGGGCACCCTCGTGTTCAGGGCAGAGGGGCGGACCCCCGATCCGGGCGCTCGCCAGCTGGTATTTGCTAAACTTTCCCGTGGGTACCGCTGAGGGCACAGGCTTCCCTTGCAGCGGACACGGAGGAGCCGCAGGCCAGTGGGGCTCCGTCATGTGGGCTGCGGTGTAAACAGTGGTGCAGTTGAACCAGGGCTGTTTGCGGAAAACCTGTATGTAATTAAGCGCTCCCTCCAGCAAGGTAGGAGCCGAGACTGAAGTCTATTAGTACAAAAAAAAGAGAGAGAGAGAGAGAGAGAGAGAGAGAGAGCGAGCGAGCGAGCGAAACCTTTGTTGGTGGTTGTACTCTCTCCTTTTTCTTTCTTATTGTAAATAAACAAGGGATTCTGGCAAGACCACAACCCTCTGGGACCCCGTCACTGACCCAAGGAGAAGAGAATGAAGGATGCAGTGTGTCTCATGTTGCCGAGGTCAGGACAGCACTCAGATCACCCTGGCTCCGCGTCCTGCTCCAGGGGCCAGAGGCTACTTCCGGGGGAAGGGGGAGGAGGGTTCCGTGGCGCACTCAGTTTGGGGAACGTGGCGCATCCTTTCCCGTCCGGAGTCACGGCGTACCTCAACGTGTGAACAGAAAGCTGCTCTTCTTTGCAGGACCGGGGCTTGTGGTCCCCGATGACCAGGAACCGTCCTCAGAGGACACCTGCTAACGCGTGTGGGGGACGTGGCGGACCTCCCCACCCCCCAAAGGGCAGGCCGCCTACTGGCACCTGCTCTGCCGACCGCCTTCTCTGTCCTCCGAGCTTGCCCCACGGCACTTCCTCTGTGTCACCGGCACGGACAATCTGCCGTAATAGGTGTGTCCGGTTCTAGGGACAGGCTGCACACCCCTCCTGTCTCATCCATGTGTTTGCAAAGCGCCCGGAGCCAGGAGTGGGACCCCCTTGCTGTTGAAAGCCCGACGCGCGGTGGGCCCACTGAAGGACCTAGGCTCGCTTTGGACCTGCTGGCGGTGATGGGGGTTGGACCTGGGGCTCGAGAAGCGGGGAGGCAGTGGAAGTAAAGACGCAGAGCGGCCGCCTCCTCCGGGGCCCCTGCCTCCTCCGTGGATGGCAGATACCTTCGCTGGAGTCTGTATCTCTATTTGCACTTGCAAGAATAAAAGCATAAAGAAAACATTTTGTTGTAAAACTAGGAAGAGAAATAATCTGGTGGACCGAGCAAGGTTGGGTGAGTAGCATTGCGTTTTCATAAAGGGCTCTGAACGGAGCGTGGGGCTTGGAAAAGGTGCCTTGGATCGTGGGTCCTTCCACGAGCAGTCAGAATGGTGACAGGTCCCTGTGAGGAGACGCAGGGCTGTCACCAAGTGGGACTCAGTGAGACGGCGCAGTGACCGTGGCTCAGGGTCCTGGGCAGAGTGTGGGCTTTGCGGTCCCATGGGCCTGGATCCAAGTACAGGTGGCCCCATTTCCTGTTCCTGTGACCTTGAGCCAGAGGCCCCAATTCTTTGTTTTTAAACATTGAAAATTACTTACGTTCAATTTTACCAACTGCCTACAAATTAAAGACATAGCCAATATAAATTTTTAGTGCTAACGACCCCTGTGCCCCAAGTAGCTTGCGTAGACATCTGTTTGCCCGTGGTCGTGTAAGTGCGGAACAAATCTAGAAGGTCGCTGACATGAGTGGCGTGGGGAGGTGGCTCTTGCAGGAGGCAGTGGGTGAGGGCCAACGTCCGGGAAGGCCTCCGGCGAGCCTTGCCCGCAACATTCATGTCTTGGTGCAGCGGCCGCTCACCGTGGGCAGGCCCGACCTGGGGGCCCGGGGAAGTGCACAGCAAGGGAGATGGGTGACGTTCAAGGCTAGCTCATGGAAGACACTGTGGCCTCCACCATCCTCTCCGCTTCTGCTGAGAGAAAAGCCAGCTACCTTGTTGTGAGGACACTCAAGCAGCCTTCTAGAAAGGTCCCTGCGGTGAGGGACTGGCTGGCACCCGCCTGCCAACCACGGGGGCTCTCAGAGCTCCCGGCCCCGGTCGAGCCTTCAGATGATGGCCGCCCCACCCAACCGCGCCCTGATGAAAGACCCTCCACGGAGAACCGCCCGGCTGAGGGCCCCCGGGCTCCTGACCTCCCGAAGCCCCGACACACTGAATGTGCGTGGTTGGCTTCTGCTGCCAGGGTCTGAGCTATCCCGTGTGTGCGGCGGGTAAGTGAGACAAGTCAGGGAGGTGAGGAGGCAGACGAGAGGGGGGGCCGTGCCGAAGCGCCGTGACGTGCGCAATGCGAGTTCATTCACATACGCTTTTCCGTGAGTGCATATAAAGCAACTAGGGAAATATGTAGTCACAGACTTGTAGGAATGTCTGTGTTAGTCAATTGCCAAGTGACAAATATAAATTATGGAATAATGTGTGTAGAATGATTCTATTTTGGTATAAAGCAAGCAAGAAATCTACCCTCATGTTTTTGTAGAAGTAAGGGGGAGGGGGTGGTGGGTTTCTTCAGGGCACAGAAGATGAGGGGCGTGGAGGAGGGGCCATATCTGCTTCTGTGGGGTCTTTTTGCCTCGTTTCACTTGTTCGCATAAACTTAAGTTATGTTTGTACTTTGAATATACGTAAATTAAAAAACAAAAATTAAAAGGAGGCGCTTGAATGGCTCAGTCATTTAAGCATCTGACTCTTGATTTGGGGTCAGGTCATGATCTCAGGGTTCGTGGGGTTGAGCCCCATCTCAGGCTCTGACAGTGCAGAGCCTGCTTGGGATTCTCTCTCTCTCTTTCTCTCTGTCCCCCCTCCCTGCTCTCTCTCAAAAATAAATAAATAAACATCTTAAAAGAAATAAAACATTTAAGAGAAGAGTGTGGTTGAAAATGAGAAGCAATAAGAAATCAGGAAAGCTGCTTGCCATAGAGAGGCATTCAGAAAGGTCCTCGTCTGTGCCGTGGGCCTGACTGCTGGTCAACGTCGGTGGTCTGGGGAAGCCCGCAGACCTCGCTCATGCTAATGAATTCAAATGTAGAGGCGTGCAAAGGAAACCCATTCTATGGAAATAGTTACATTAAAAGGCAAATGTGCTATATAGTAATATATGTGCTGCTTTTTTATTATTTTTTTGTGTTTATTTTTTAAGAGAGAGAGAGAGAAAGATGGAGACAGAGCACGAGCAGCGGAGGGGCAGGGAGAGAAGTAGACACAGAATCCAAAGGAGGCTCCAGGCTCTGAGCTGTCAGCACAGAGCCCGACTTGGAGCTCGAACCCACAGACCATGAGATCATGACCTGAGCCGAAGTCAGACGCTTAACCGACTGAGCCCCCCAGGCGCCCTGAAGTATCCATGGTTCTTATTTTAAGTAAGATCTAGGGGTGAATGTAGCAACTAGCATCGTTTCAAAGCAGTGATGAGTAGACGTGGTGTTTTGAGATTCCTGCAACAATGTGAATGCGGTTAAGATCACATTTGTGATTTCCGTGGGGGACAGGGTCCCAGGAGCGGTTAATGCTACGGAGATTTGCCGCCTCCCTTCATGGCGGAAGGGAGCGTACTGGTGTCTGATAGAGAGGAGGGAACGTACAGATCTCATTGTTTCCCGTTCAAGTTCACAGACTCCTTTGCGGTGAACTGTTAGTTACAAATAAGTCCGGGTCCAGGCGGCATCATTTCGGGAATGTGGGTTGGAACTCTGAGAAATGCTGTCTTTGTGGGTACTGGGGTCACAGAAAGGCAAGCCCAGAAGCACCCAGGTTTGTCACCAGGGCAGGACCCCGATGCTGGTGCAGTTGGGTGCCGGTGGGGTGGCCGGTCGGGCCCTTCTGTGCCGATTTTCTTTCTTCTTTCTTCTTTTTAAAAGAAGCTTTGAAAAGCCAGCACAGTTGGAAAAAAGCACCCCAGCTTTATTGTTTCACACTTGATAGGACCCCGGTTGCGTATGTCCACCCTGATCCAGGAGCCCTTGGCCTTGGGAGGGATAATGCGCCGGCCCAGCGAGTAGCCAGGTGGACCCCTTCCCCAGGGTTCTTTCTCTCCTTTCCTAACGTGTGTATCTTCTTTACCCACAGAGACAAACAGCCTTTTGCAGGTGGCGGCTTGGGCGGCCCGACATCCGATAGTGACCATGCCGAGTGCTCTTTGCTGCTTTACATTTTTATGACTTCTAGTCTTTCTGCTTTCATTCTTGATCCCCTTTTTATTCATTTGTAGCTTTTTGGGGGACAGCTGTTTTGTGAGCTGATTTCTGGTCATGGCTGGCTTTCTTGGACTGGTCACCATTTAACTATTTCTAAAATTACAGGATTTGGGGCACCTGGGGGGCTCAGTCTGGCTTCGGCTCAGGTCATGATCTCATGGTTTGTGGGTTTGAGCCCCGCGTTGGGCTCTCTGCTGACAGCTCAGAGCCTGGAGCCTGCTTCGGATTCTGTGTCTCTTTCTCTCTATCCCTCCCCTGTTCACACTCTGTCTCTCAAAAATAAATTAAATGTAAAAGACAAAATAAGTAAAATCACAGGATGTGCTTAGGAGCCTAAGGACTTGGGTAAACACACCAACAAGGGCCCCTTGGGGTTGATTCCCTCCCACCTAGGGCCCCCTGGCCGGGGCCTCACCGTCTGGGAAGGTAAATCATGTAGCTTGCCAGCAAACTAACACATTGGAAAGATCCAGAGACCCAGAGGCAGAGGTCAAGGCCTTTCCAGACTGTTAGTCGGATAGTCTCATAAGCAGCCAATCGCTTAATCATTCATAAAATGTTTATGGAGCACTTCTTACGTGTGAGTCACTTTGCGAACAGTGGCAGGCAGTGTTTTTCAAACCGTGTGCCACACACATTAGTGGATTAGTAAAATTAACTTAGGGAGTTGTGACCAACCTTCAAAAGAGGAAATAGAAAACAATAGGCAACAGTAGTAGTAAAGGTCAACATCATACCATGAGGTGTACGTCTGAGCTGTGCACACACGCACACACACGCGTGTGTTTACCAGATTGCAATGTGTAGCGTGTTAACTTCTTATTTAGGGTCATTGTCAAGAAATTGGAAAGTCCTGGCTGTAGGGGATATTCAGCAGACCTTAAAGACTGAGCGCTCCTGTCACAGAAGTCGTGACCGAGTGGAATGACACGTTTTTCGTGGCTACAGGGAAAGCCAAGAGCAGAGGGCAGCTGCGTGATTCTGCGGAGCACCTGGGGGGCCCCTGGCGTAGGTGGGCATGAGGCCAGCCTCCGAGGGGGTCTTCCCTGGAGGCAAGCGCAGGAGTCTCTGAAATCCCGGAGTTGGCCTGTCTTTGGACCGCCTCTGGGGAGGGGCGTCGCCTCTCAGAGGTGCGGCTCCTGTGTGGCAGACAGAGGGGACCCCGGAGAGAAGGGGGCAGCCCGGAGCCCCGCACACTCCCAGCTCGCGGAGGGGCGCGCCGAGGCCGTGAATGACCTGGGCAGGTGGCAGCAGGGTCTGCCGCCCGGAGCTCAGACTTCAGAACAAAGGTCCAAGCCCCCTTGGAGGTTGACATGAGGCCTCATCGATCCCTCGAAGGATTCCGGTGGAAGATCCAAGGATTTAGAGTATGTCATTGGGGCGGGCGCTCCCTACTTTTTCTCAGGTGGTTCCACGCTGCCAGCATTTCAGCTTCCAATAGGCCGTATGTGACTCAGCGCCACACGCACGTTACCTTCTATGTGCTCGGCAGGGACCCGTGTTTGTTTTCCGCTGTCTGATGGGATTTCAGGCTTCTTTCTTGGAATAGGTTGTGTCCTAGTTCAGCCAAGCGGGGCTGTCGCCCGGGGCCTCAGGGCGGCGTGGAGGGGGGCCGCCCCGGGCCCCTGGTTGGTTGGCACACATCCCGGGCCAGCAGGGGTTGTCAGAACATTGACGTGACTGTGGCTCGTGAACTTGCCTTTGTTAAATATTTGCGGGCCCCGTGCGTTTGAAGTCGTCCTGCGTCCCCAGGACCTGTGGGGAGGCAGAGGCGTCCCGGGGAAGGTTTCTACTAAAAAGGGAGTGTGAGCAGAAGTGGCTTTTGACGTGTTGAGTGGCTGCGGGGGAATTCCGAATGAAAACACTCCGATTCTCCGCGTGCCCGGCCTCTGCCCGCCGGGCATGCTGGGAACCCCGACTGTGTGCCCTCTCAGCAGAAACGTCTGCTGGTTTTCACTCGGATTTGTACCCAGTCTTGCTGTGTGTAACATAACCCGTGATTATACGGGGAGCGTGTCAGGAAAAGCGAGGCCAGCCCAGGAGACTCTGGACCCAGACGGTCTGTCCTTGCGGAGGACGTAGGGGTCCGTGGTGCGGTGCACCTCACACGCCGCTCCAGGCTTTCGTAGGCCGAGCTGGTTGACCCCATCACTTGGGTCACATTCTGTGTTCATTGACGAGGCTCTTCGGTGCCCGGGGTGCCAGTGCCTCGCTGTCTCTAAGGTGGGGATGCAGTCATTTGGATGTCAGGGTCAAGTCTGTGGTACCCAGGGCAGCAGAAGCGTGTCCTTTATCTAATTAATCTAATTAACTTTTCAGCCATCCAGTAATGGAGACCCCTTACCTGAAACATCACTACAGGGGCGCCTGGGGGGCTCAGTCAGTTAAGAGTTGGATTTTGGCTCAGGTCACGATCTCGAGGTCTGTGAGTTCGAGCTCCGCGTCGGGCTCCGTGCTGACGGTGCTGAGCCTGCTTGGGATTCTCTCCCCGTCTCTCTCTGTCCCCTCCCCCACTGACGCGTGCACCCTTTCTCTCTCAAAATAAATCAACTTTTGAAAAAGAAAACCTTAAAAAAAGAGAGAGAGAAAATTCACTACAGGTTATCAGCGTTCTGGTTCATCTTTTTCTAGAAAAACAAAGGGGGCAAGGAAAGGGTAATTACAGAATCCTCGTTTTATGTCCCTTCTGCTGGACGGCATGAGGAGTGCCTGGTAAAGACCATTAGCCATCGCAGGCAGACGCGGTCCTGTCCCGGAGCAGGCTGGGGGACGGACCATCCGTCTGTGCAGGGGACGCCCCTCTGAGTAAACAGAGGACTCTTCCTGCATGAGAAATTGAGGAAGGAAGGGCCCCCCTTGAGAGAGGTGACGGGCAAAATGGAGAAGATCTGGCTTCCAGCACTGGTTCTCAATCCTGTCTGATCCCAAGTCCCCTTTGCTGACATGTGTTTGTGATGCTCTGTGACTAGTGACAAAATATGGGTTCTGTGGGACTCTCTCCACTGCTCCTCTCATAAGCAGCAGGGTCTGTGTCTCCACCTCCTTGAATCCGGGCCAGCTCTGTGATTAACTGGAACCAATAAAGCGGAGTAGAGCTGATACGGAGTTTCGGAGCGGAGGTCTCCGAGGGCTTTCAGCTTCCCCTTCTCTCTCTTGGAAACAAATCACCATGTGAGGAAGCCCGGACCCCCGCCTGGAGAGGCTACACGAAGGAGACCCGAGCTGCCGCGGCTGGCGGCCTCGCCACCCACCAGACACGTGGCTCTCCGGGCCCAGCCGGTCCGGGGATCACCCGCGGACTCGCCCCTAATGCAGCGGGCACTCAGCCAGCGTGCTGTGGCCCAGCCTTGCCCAGATTGCCAGCCCGCAGAGTCGTGGGCAAAGAAATGATTATCGTTTTCAGCCACCAAGTTTGGGGTCATTTGTTCCCCACCAACAGAAGATATTGACCCTTCGCTTTCTTTGAAAGTCACAGGCTACAGAAACGACCACACATATCATTAAAAAGAAAAATGTTACACCTTAATTGTGACCCAACGGGGAATCGTAGGAAAGTGATTCATGACGAATAGCGTGCGAGTGCACGGGAGTCATAGCGCAGCAGGAGAGGTGCCAGGAGTCCCGCGGACCCATCTGCTTCAGGGGCGCCGCTACGCAGATGGCAGTAGGTACCACGGTGTCACCGCCAGTGACGGGGCCTTCGGAAATGGGGATCGGTTCTTGGCTGAGTTCAGGAACACAGAAAATAACATTTCACCCCTATTGACACAGCCATCAGATTCCTAGAGAATTAATTTTATATTAAAGCCATACCCCCAAACCCCCTTTGTGTTTATATATAAAATGAAGTTATATTCTAGACTCAGACAAATATAAACATAACCAAAAGCTGAAAAAATTCATCGCCAATAGACTTGCACCATAAGAAAGGTTATAGGAAGTGCTTCAGGCAGAATGGTGTAGATACCATCTAGAAATATGGATTACGGACAGGAATGAGCGGTACTGGGTATGAGAACCACATGGGGAAATATTTAAGATATAAGATATATATATATTTTTTTACTCTTTGGATCTCTTTGGAAGATAGTTGACTATTTAAAAAAATAAGAATGTAGTGTGAGGTTTACAACAAATGCGAAAGTAGAATGCATGACCGCAACAGCATAAAGGTCAGTGGTAGTATATAATTTTAAGGCTCCTGTCCTGGATGCAAAGTGATGTAATATCTGTTGAAGGCAGACAGTGAGATGTTAGAAATGTGTGCGCTAAATCCGAAAGCCGCCACTGAAACAGCAAAACAAAGACATATTGTGTATAAGCTAACAATAAAAAATAGAATTGTGAGAAAAGCACACAATCAATTCAAAAGAAGAGAAAAAAGAAGAGAAAAGAACAGATGGAATGAATAGGAAACAAATAATGAGTTTATAGATTTAAACCTAACCATACCAATAATCACGTCAAATGTAAATATAAAATACCCCAATTAAAAGTTAGAGATTGCTAGAAGATAAAAAAAGCAATACTCAACTAGATGGTGCCTACAGAAAATAAAGCAAAATAAAATGCACCTTAACTATGAAGATGCAAAGGGGTGGGAAGAGATTTACTGTGGTAATAATAATCAAAAGAAAATTGGAGTGGCTGTGTTAATATCAGACACAGAAGGTATCAGAGTAAAGTCTACTACCAGGGATAAAGAAGGTCATTTTGTAATAATATTGAAGTCAACTCAGCAAGAGGACATCTTAGCAATTTATGCACCTAATAAAAGAACTTCAAAACAAATAAAGCAAAATCTGATAGACTCCGCAAGGAGAAATGGAAAAATCCACCACTACGGACAGGGGTTTCAATGTCCTCTCTTCATAATTGACAAGACCTGAACAACTTGACCTAACTGACATTTGTGGAACATTCCATCCAGCAATATAATGCACATTCTTTGAATTGGACATGACCTATTTACCAAAATAGATTATGTTCTGAGCCATAAAACAAGTCTCAATAAAGTAAAGAGGTTTCAGGTTATATGAAGAGTATTCTCTGACCACGGTGAAATCAAATTAGAAACCAACAACAGAATGATGTCTAGACAATCCTCAAGTACTTGGGAACTAAATAACACACCTATAAATAACCCGCGGGTCAAAGAAAAAATCAGAAGAGAGCTTAGAAACTGTTGTGAATGGAACAAAAACTGAAATACTACCCATCAGAGTTTGTGGGGGTGCCTTGATGGAGAGGACGCCAGGGACTGAGCTGCACGAAACTCTTATGTTAGAGAAGATGGACCTCAAATCCATGACCTCGGTCTCTACTGTAAGAAGCATGAGAAAGAAGGGCAGAGTAAACTCAAATTAAGTAGAAGAAAGGAAAAAGAAAAGATCGGAGCAGAAATCCATTAAAAAAAGCCAAACACCAAACAGACAATAGAGAAAATCACTGAAACCAAAATCCTTAAAGTAGGTTTATAATACTGATAAACCTCTATTCACTGATGAGGCAGAGAGAGAGGAGGAGCAGATAATCGATATCAGAAACGAGTGAGGGGACATTATTAGAGATTACACAGTTGCTTACAATATGGTGAGGTAATATGAAAACTTTATGCCAATAAATTTGCAACTTGATGACCAAATACTTTGAAAGACACCAATGCTCACTCATTAAAAATTAAATACCCGAGGGGCGCCTGGACGACTCCGTCAGTTCAGCGTCTGACTCTTGGTTTCAGCTCAGGTCATGATCCCACGGTTCGTGGGATCGAGCCCCAGGTCAGGCTCTGTGCTGACAGTGTGGAGCCTACTTAGGATTCTCTTTGTCCCTCTCTCTCTGCCCCTCTCCGACTCTTTTCCCAAAGAAAATGTCAAGCTTAAATGACTTTGCTGGTCGCTTCTACCAGACATTTAAAGAGGAAATAATACCAATTCTGTACAAACATTAAACACATTTTTCAAGCAATTTAAAATTTGTTTTAAAAAAAAGACAAAGACATTTCAAAAAAGCATTCTAGACCAATGTCCTTCATGACCATAGATACAAAAATTCTATACAAGATTTAGGCAAATTGTTCAAACAACATATAAAATAGGTTCTACATCATGACCCGTGTGGTGTATCTCAGGAATGCACAGTTGATTTAATATTAGACTGTGGGGCATTTGGAACTTTCATCCTCTGCAAGGGGGGTGGTGTCACGGGGAAGCCACCTGGAAAGAACAGAGTTTGGTGGCCATTTTATTCTACCCCACAGCAGTAGCAGACGTGTGGACGTGTGTCCCTACAAAGACTCGTACACAAATGTCCCTAGCATCTTCATTTGTAATCGCCAATATCTAGAAACAACCAAATGTCATCCATGGGTGAGTGGATCAACTGTCGTATATCCATGCAATGGAATAAATAAGTAAGTCATAAATAAAAAGAAATTATTAACATGTGCTACAATAGGGATGAGTTTCAGATTCATTATACTGAGTGCAAGAAGCCAGACGCGTAGAGTAACGTGAAGCTCTAGAAGACAGACACTAGTCTGCAGTGACAGAGATTGGTGGCTGCTTAAGGACAGGAGACTTGCAGGGATGGTTGGGGGTGAGGAATCGCTGTATTATCTTGATTGTGGTCATGCCTTCAATGGCTTATATACGTACAGACTTATCAACTTGTACACTTTAAATATATGTAGGTTTCCGTATTTCCTTTTTATGTCAGTAGGGTTGTTAAAGTTCAGATAGCATCTCCCACATGAAATTGTTTGCAAGATTTGTCAGCAAAATTGTCCCCCCGCCCCGATTTTTCACAATGCCCCTAAAACTTTGACCAAGAACACTGGTTGCGAATATAGAAATCATTGCTGATGGTTTATTTATTTGTTTAAAAAACTTTGTTTGTTTAATTGAAATCCACAGTAGTTAATACATAGTGTAGTAATAATTTCAGGATAGAATTCAGTGATTCATCGCGGACCTACAACACCCAGCACTCCTCCTAACCAGCGCCTCCCTCAGTGCCCCGTCTCCCCTTTGCCCCTTCCCCCGACCCAGCACCCAGCCAGCCAACCATCACTTGTTCTCTGTATTTGAGAGTCTCTTATGGTTTGTCTCTGTCTTGGATTTCATATTATTTTTGCTTCCTTTCCCTTATGTTCATTTGTTTTGTGTCTTAAATTCCACAGGTGAGTGAAATCATATGATATTTGTCTTTCTCTGACTTATTTTGCTTAGCATAGTACACTCTAGTTCCATCTACGTTGTTGCAAATGGCCAAATACCATTCTTCTTGATTCCCGAGTAATATTTCATTGTGTATATAAACCACATCTTTTTTATCCATTTATCCGTTGATGGACATTTGTGCTCTTTCCATACCTTGGCTATCGTTGATAGCGCTGCTATAAACATTGGGGTGCATGTGTCCCTTCGAATCAGCATTTTTGTATCCTTTGGATAAATACCTCGTAGTGCAATTGCTGGGTCATAGGATAGCTCTATTTTTAATTTTTTAAGGAACCTCCATACTGTTTCCCAGAGTGGCTGCACCAGTCTGCATTCCCACCAGCAGTGCAAAAGGATTCCTCTTTCTCCGCATCCTCGCCAACATCTGTTGTTGCCTGAGTTGTTAATTTTAGCCACTCTGACCAGTGTGAGGTGGTGTCTCAATATGGTTTTGATTTGTATTTCCCTGATGATGAGTGATGGTGAACATTTTTTCATGTGTCTATTAGCTATCTGGATATCTCCTCTGGAGAAGTGTCCATTCATGTCTTTCACTCATTTCTTCACTGGATTATTTGTTTTTTGGGTGTTGAGTTTGATAAGATCTTTATAGATTGTGGATACTAACCCTTTATCTGATATGTCATTTGTAAATACCTCCTCCCATTCTGTTGCTTGCCTTTCAGTTTTGCTGATTGTTTCTTTCGCTGTGCAGATGTTTATTTTGATGAGGGCCCCAGAGTTCATTTTTGCCTTTGTTTCCCTTGCCTCTGGAGACGTGTTGAGTAAGAAGTTGCTGCTGGTGACATCAAAGAGGTTGCTGCCTGCTTTCTCCTCTAGGATTTTGATGGCTTCCTGTCTTACGTTTAGGTCTTTCATCCATTTTGAGTTGATTGTTGTGTAGGGTGTAAGAAAGTGGTCCAAACTCATTCTTCTGCATGTTGCTGTCCAGTTTTCCCAGGACCATTTGTGGAAGAGACTGTCTTTATTCCATTGGATATTCTTTCCTGCTTTGTCAGAGATGAGTTGGCCACACGTTTGTGGGTCCATTTCTGGGCTCTCTGTTCTGTTCCATTGACCTGAGTGTTTTTGTGCCAACACAGTACTGTCTTGATGATGACAGCTTTGTAGTAGAGCGTGAGTGTGGAATTGTGATGCCTCCTGCTTTGGTTTTCTTTTTCAGGATTGCTTTGGCTTTTCAGGGGGTCTTTTCTGGCTCCATACAAATTTTAGGATTGTCTGTTCCGGCTCTGTGAAGAATGCTGGGGTTGTTTTGACAGGGATTTCTGTTTGTCCTAAGAGACATTTTCCCCCTAAAATTCCATGCTGTTGGTTGAGTTTGTTCTCTATCTTGGGAGCAGTCAGATTATTGTTATCAAAAAATATTGTTGTCATTCCTCTTGGTTTACCCTCAAATTAAAGATGACATTTAAGGCTATGCCTTTGTTTTCCTCATGCCATTGCAAAGCCAACCCATCATTAAAAGGCCTTAGCTTTGTTGCCCCTGAATTTTTACCATGTCTGTAAGTTCATTGACTTTCCTGCTCTGTTTAGTGTGACGGATGGGTATCGAGGACCTCTGTCTCAGCTCTGTGCCGCTTAGTGGGCATGAACTCTTCACGGCAGGAGTAATACCTTACTTCTGCGCTCCCCGTGTCTAGCTTAACAAATGCCGAATTACATTGTTAGTTATTCTAACTGTATTATTTGCTAATGACTGTGTGTATTCTCTCTCTCTCTTTTTCTATATTCTTGCCTCCAGCACAAACTTAACACAGAGGAAATGACTAATGCTTATGGATCAAATGATTTTGTGGGGAGCATAGATCATCCTCTAACAGCCAGTGAGTAGCCTTAGAACTTTCTTCTATGTGTCAGGACCCACTTATTAAAAGTGAATGCCTTAATAATGTGCATGGCTGGACAGAACCATTTCCTCTTGTAAAAAAAGAAAATGAAAACGGGAATGTCTACTAGGCCTGGATGCACCAATTACTTCATTCCCCAAACATCGGATGTTTTTATTGCCCACGGTATGGCATGTTTTAAATAATGCAGCCTAATTAGTTTACCTACAACGGCATCACACTAATAGGTGCCCCAAGTATGCGGCGTCTGGGTCCTAAGCACTCCAGATTTACTCAGTGGTTTTTGTGATAGAATCTGAATCACTGAGATTCGCCGAACTTAGATTTCTTTACCAAATTCAGAACTATTAGAATCAGAGAGAAGAACCGAGATCGTTTTAGGCTCTGGAGAAACAAGGAATGGCTCTGTCTCACCTGTGGGGTCTTGCTCTGCAACTGCTACCCCTGAGATGATGCATTCTGAAAGTGGGGCTTTCAGAGGGCTGAGGGGGATTTGCGAACCATCCATCCATAGCTGGGTTTTAGGGAAGGGCAAGAATGTTCGAGATCGTGTCCTGATCTCTCAGAGAATGATGCCTGGGAAGGCAGCGCTGCTCTTGGAGACCAATGCTGGGCTGGAGAGCACGTCGGCTTCGGATGTTAGCTCCTCTACCAATGACGCAAAATTTCTCCACTCCTAATTGTACAAAATTCCTGCTGCTTTCAGTAAAGCGGGAAAGCACCAAAAAGCATAAAGAAATAGAAAAGTTTCATTCTTCTTACTTGATGATTGCCATGTTTATGTTCTTTATAAGAGGTGTATATTTATTTTTCTATTTTATGAAGAAAAATTTCAAATGCATAGCAAAAAGTTTCAGTGAATACTCCTAGATTCGCACTAGATTTTGACATTGACATTTTGCTACACTTGGTTTACCGTATACCCATTTATCCATCTATCCAGCCCTCTACCAATCCAACTCATTTTATTGACGTTTTTCAACAATTCAGCATGCATATCTCGAGTTCATTCTATGTTTCATTTTGATGCAAAATGCCCTAATCTTGAGCATTTACTCCCTGAGTATGTTGGGTATACACTAAGGTGACCCCAGAGAAACTCACCTGGTATTCACACCCTGCATAATCCCTGGAAAACTTGCTTATAACCAGCAGCATATGGCAAAGATGCCAAGATGTCACTCTTGTGATTGTGCTGTATTGTGCACGAGCCCATCTTGCTGGCAGCCTGGTACTAGGCTTCATGTGGGCTTGGTGAAGGAGGAGCCCATATTGGAGGAGCTCACATCACAAGGGTGGGTGACATCTAGGGTCCAAGGGGCATCTCTAGCAAGAACAAATGAACAGCTTGGCCCTCAGCCATAGGGTGGGAGCAGACTTAGAAGTGGATTCTTCCACAGCTGAGCCCTCCGATGAGAACATCGTCTTGTAGGACCCTGAACAGAGGACCTAGCGAAGTCATGCCCGAGCTTCTGACCTACAGAATAACGAATATTCATATTAGTTGTGTGTGGTTGTCAGAAGCCCAGGCTGACCTATGAACAACGAATGTGTGTAGTTTGGTTTTCTTAAGTTGATATATTTATTTATTTATTTTGAGAGAGAGAGAGAGAGAGAGAGAGAGAGAGAGAGAGAGAGAGCGAGCATGAGCCAGGGAAGGGCAGAGAGAGAGAGGGAGTGAGAACCTCAAGCAGGCTCTGCTTTGTTCATGTGGAGTCTGATGTGGGTTTGAACCCGTGAACTGTGAGATCATGACCTAAGCTGAGACCAAGAGTTGGACGCATGAGCAGCAGGGCCCCCCAGCCCTGTGTGTTTTTGCTAACGAATACCAAGCAAAGTACTGAAGGCATCCCCCGCTTTCTTCTGGCTGCTTACAGGAAAACGTGGGCGGCGGGAGAATTGACGGGCAAACCGTCAAACAGACAGGAAGCAGGACTGCATGATTTCGAGAATTCTAAGCCTCTCCAGATGACAACAGGGGCTCAGATTCAGACAGCATGGTGCATAGAGAAATGCCAGGGTGTGACAGCACCATCACCAGCTAAAACCCAAAAGGTCAAAAGGCCAGAATCTTCCATCAAAGAGACTTAGAGAGGGTATGGCTCACAGACCCACTCAGTCAAACCAGAAGACCCCTGGAAGGTGTAAGCGCGCAGACCCCCGCATCTCCCTCTTGCTAGCAGATGGGACTGGAGCCTTGTCACATGGGCTTCATGAAATAAGGGGCCGTGCTGCAGAGTCCCACGTGGTGAGGGACCCAGGGCAGCCCAGGACCCGAGCAGGGGCTGGAGGACCTCAGGCAGCTGCGGGCGGAAGCCAGCCGATGCCAACCTCAGCCTCCGTGCTGCCAGGAGGTGAGGTTCTCACAGCAGCTCGGAGGAGTGTGGAAGCAGGTGCTTCCCCAGGCAGCCGTCACATGAGAACGTGGCCCATCCACTGCCGCCTTGGGAGACCCTGAGCAGAGTACCTGGTGAGGTCGTGTGTGGACTTCCAACTCTCCGAAGCCATCAGGTCATAGATGTGTGGTTAAGCCTCTAAGTTTGTGATGATTCGTTATGCAACATTACAAGCCAAATACACTGAGTTTTGACAAATTTGTGCTCTGCAACCCAAACTCCCCCCAGATTGAGGACACTACCATCACCCTAGGAAGTTGCCTGCTCCCACTTTCAGGTCAGTCCCCACCCTCGAACCTCGAGAGGCAGAAACCCCTCTGGTGTGTTTCTACTCTACAGATTAATTTCGCCTGCTCTCTGGTTTCACATAAATAGAATCATGCTGTATGTATTCTTATGTTGTTTGGCTCCTCGCACTTAGCATCACAATGTTTGCAGTTTACCCATGTTGTGTGTATCGTAGTTTGTTGTGATGGTGGAATGTGTCCCGTGACATGAATATATCTCAATTTGTCCCTTTTTTTGGTGGATGAGCATAGGGACAGTTTCTGGTTTTAGGCCATTATGAATAAACCTGCTGTAAACATTTTTGGCAGAAGTCTTTTTGTGAATGAATATGTATTTTTATTTCCTTGGGTAAACATCCACTTGTGGAATTGCTAAGTCATAGGATATGCGTATGATTAATTTATAAGAAACTCACAGGACCTTTTCCAAAGCGGCTGTATTGTTATACATACTTCCCCACAAGGTGTGAGCTTCCCGCTGCTTTGCCTTCTCTCCAGCGTTTGCTGTTTTCATCTTTTAAAATTGTAGCTATTCTAATAGATGTGTTGTACTGTATAGATGTGATGCTTTAAATGCTTGTTTATTTATTTGAGAGAGGGAAAGAGAGCATGAGTGCATGAGCGGGGTAGGGGCAGAGAGATAGAAAGACCGAGGATCCCAGGCGGGCTCTGTGCTGACAGAGCCCGGGGCTCGATCCCACGAACCGTGAGATCATGACCTGAGCCGAAACCAAGAGTCAGACGCTTAACTGACTGAGCCCCCCCGGCGCCCCTCTATCACTGCAATATTAACTTAGATTTTCCCGATTTCTAATGATGTTGAGTACTTTTTCTTGAGCTTATTGGACATTTGCATATCTTCTTTTGGAAAGTCTCTTTTTATTTTTACAAAAATTTTTTAAAGTTTATTTATTTTGAGAGAGAGAGTGCGAGCAGGGAAGGAGCAGAGAGAGCGCAAGGGAGACAGAGGACCCCAGGCAGGCTCTGCCCTGTCAGCAAGGAGCTGCATGTGGGGCTTGCCCTCATGAACCGGGAGATCATGACCTGAGCCAAAGTCAAGAGCTGGACACTTAACCAACTGAGCCACCCCGGTGCCCCTGGAAAATCTTTTTTTTTTTTTAAACTTTGCCTCCTTTTACATCTTTGGTTAGGTTTATTCCCAGGTATTTTATCGTTTTTCGTGCAATTGTGAATGGGATCAGTTTCTTGCTTTCTCTTTCTGTTGCTTCATTTTTAGTGTATAAGAATGCAACTGATTTCTGTACGTTGACTTTGTATCCTGCAACATTACTGAATTCATTGATCAGTTCTAGAAGGCTTCTGGTGGAGTC
>PISW01007379.1:0-58861 GCA_004023785.1 Mungos mungo
CAGCAAAGGCAGTCTTAAGAGGAAAGTTCATTGCAATACAGGCCTACCTCAACAAATCAGAGAAAGCACAAACTCAAAACCTAACAGAGCACCTAAGGAAACTAGAAAGGGAGCAGCAAGAACACCCCAAACCCAGCAAAAGAAAAGAAATAATAAAGATCAGAGCAGAATTAAACAAGATAGAATCCACAAAAACAATCGAACAGATCAATGAAACCAAGAGTTGGTTTTTTGAAAAAATAAACAAAATTGATAAACCTCTACCTATGCTCCTCAAAAAGAAAAGAGAAAACATGCAAATAGACAAAATCATGAAGGGAAATGGATCTATTACAACAAATCCCTCAGAAATTGAGTATGTTTTTAATGATGCGATAGATTTATGATGATTTCTCTTCATTCTGTCCCATATTCTCTGTTGCCAATAGAAATTTTAGCCAGATATTTGACATCATTAGCAACATAGTATATGGCAGTAAAAGAGAACAAACTGATCTGCTGATAGATTGTGAACCCATAACTGAAGTCTTTATTAACACAGTACCCTAACCACACTACACCATGCCTGGGAATGCCATAAAATTTCATATTTATAAAATTTATATTATTATATAAACATTATGAGTCCCCCAACCAAACAGTCTAGCTATCCTTTTTTTTTTTTTTTTTTTGCTGAAATGTGTTGTTTTAAAAGGATTTCCTCTATTTTTCTGCTTTCTATTTGCCCTGCAATTGTCAGGATTCAAACAGGTAAATTGTCAGAGTTTTTGACAACATCTTGCTGCACACATTTGAGCTTCATGGATCCTGGACCTGAGGGTAAGCTGTACAGTGAAGATTATGATGATAACTATAGTGAGCTGGAACCTGGCGACTGGATGAATGGCTATGGTTCAAACAGTAATGGTAAGGAAGCTTCATAAAGGCAGTGGCCTTGCTGGGCAAGAATACAAAGTATTGTTGAGCATCCTCCTTAATATTTCTCACTGACAGTAGCCTCACTCCTATTTAATACACCTAGGTTTCTACTTCTGTTTGGCTTCACTTTTTATCCTTCTACTTACCTTTGGTTCCTGGTCTAATATCCCTGTGGTGATTGTGGAGAATGGAGTTTGAATATCTCTTACTAAGGTTAGGGAAGACTTTTCTCTGAGGTATAGAAAATGGCTGGTGATTTCAAAATGAGAGAAAACAGTGGTGAGTGAGAGGTATTTAATCAAGCATGTAGTAGGAAAATTATACAGTACTGCTTTCTGACACTTAAAAGCATAAAACTAAGAATCTCAGGTACTTTTTATGTATAATGTTATTGGGGCACAGTATCTCTGGGGAGGTCTGCATAGCTTGAAAATGCCTATTCAGTGGCTTATTGCTTTCATATTACAAACTAGACAAATAAAGCACAACAAGTCTGACTGGCTGCTAGGAATACAAAGATGCTATAGTGAGAAAACATCATGGGGGCATATATTAAAAATAGCTGAGAAACACCCTAACGTGTTAAAATGCTAACCTAGGCAGGGCCAGAATTACATTGTTTGAATCCCAAAGAGAGAAGGGTCAATGGGAGCAAATTATTCTTCTAGCTATGTAAGATATGGTTTGCCTGCTTTCATTGTCTGTCTTTGACTGTTAGCCTGTATCTTAAGGCAGCCAGTTTCTTATTCTAAGAGTGGTGTTTCAGAGAAAATAAAATAATAAATTGGCTTTCTTTAGTGAGGTAGCAAGCATTATCTCACATGCAATAGACCAATGCATTAGCAGTAAGGATGATTTTCTTCTTTGGGCTCAGCATTTACTCACCTAAGTACGATTGAATTAATTCTGCATTTGTTTTTGTAAGATCTAAAATAGTGTGAATTTCTTCCTTAGAAAAATACATTCATACAAGGTTATTTACTGTTATTAAAAATTTAAAAAGTCATGATATCTATCTTGGCATACACAAATACTTTGAAAACCAGACAAGAATAATCATGTATTGAGGTTGTTTGCTATTCTATGGGTAGTTGCAATTTTCATCTGCAGTGGTCATTCTCTTGGATTACTTTCTAAAACACAACTTTTTAATGATATATATATATAACTAAATTTGATGTTGTGCATTCTAAGTCACTTTGTCCTCTCTGGGTTTACTCATAGGTGGTCTCACAATGGCTGTGTTTATCACTTGCCAGCTCTTCCATGCCAACAACACTTCCCTCCATGTTCTTCATAATCTTCCACTCAAGTATCTAGGTTCAAGGTTATATAATATTTGTCATTAGGATGTCACTGAGAATGAGTTCTATTTTTACAACTTTGCTAGTTTCCACTGATCACATCATAACACAGAAAAACATCCGGAGAGATCACTGAAGATGATCAAAAACTGACCTAGCAGGTTTTAGTATGAATCCAAATACTGTGCTTTTCCTACTATAAATGTTGTGAATTTTCATGTAAAGTCTGAAATGTTGGGATCCATGAGGTCTGTGTATGTGTTTTGTTTTTATTATCCATAATTAGGGATAATGTTATAGGAGATGAGTGGTAGAAGGAGAGCCCAAGAGGATAGGGACTATATCTTCCTCCTTTACCACTGAAACCTCAGCAGCTAGTATACCACCTAGTACTTAGTAGGCAAGAAATATTTGGTAAATATATGAATATGGTGACTAAAAAGACCTATGTGTGGCCAGTAGTCCTTTTGACACCAATGCCACACGGAAATTGTTTTTCCCTTAGCAATTGTAGCTGCCATTTATGGAACTTGTCTTTTTTTAGCGAGGCTCAGTGTTTAGTGGAAGATGTTTGCCTTTTCTCACAAAAGCTTCCTCATACCAGTGAGACTCCAGGGGCCCCATTCTGCTCCTCCTTTACCACCACTACTGCACCACTACCATCACGTTCACATACACATGTGAACACAACGATTATGAAATCCTTGCTCCACCTGTCCTTAAAAAAAGCTCATACTGCTTTCAGGAGCCCTAATATTGTCTCAGCGAAGTTGAAGAAAAGGTAGGTCCTGGTAAATGGCCATCGTTTCTAAATGGTAAAGCTATGAGGTTGTAAAGTGACCACAAGCTTTCCCCCTACTCCCATCCCATGATCTAAAACAACCTACTTCTGGTGCTGTGTTATGGGCATAGGAGCCAATTATTCTGGTTGGTGGGGTCGATTGTGAAGTAACTAAAATGTTCATTTTTTTCTCTTCCCCCTACTCCCACTAACCTTGCAGCTCGCTGTGGTGATGAAGTTGCTCGCTATTTAGATCAACTTTTGGCGCACACTGCTCCCCATCCTAAACTAGCCCTCACCTCACAGAAGGGAGGGCTAGATCGGTTTCGAGCTGCTGTGCAAACAACCTGCGATTTAATGTCCTTGGCGACCAAGGCCAAGAAGCTGCATGTACAGAGTGAGTAATGCCATGACTCACTGGAGTCAGGCACAGGATTGATGTGAAGCCCAGGATTGGGGCGGGGCATTTATTAGCAGTGCAAGCAGGAACTCTGTTTTGTCCACTGCTTTATCCCCAGCATCTCAGACAGACAGAACATATTAGACACTCAAATATTTGTAAATTTAATGAATTGCATACAGTTTTGCCATCGATGGTGCTGTATGGTCTGGTTTAACCATTACATAGTGAGAAGAAGCAGAACAGGAGACATGGAGAATTTTAACATCAGTATTAAAGTGACAGAGTTTTTTCCTTTGGAAAAGCTACTCCTTTGGAAGCACTTTAATTTAAAGAGAAAGCCTTGCGAGCAATTACAAGATAACCTGGCAATGGAAAGGGAGATATCCGCCCTAAAGTAAACTGCATCTAGTTGCCTTACGTCAGCTGTGACATTTATAGTCAGTTGTTCCAGCAGCATAAGAGCTGTGTTTATTTCTCAACTGCAGTACTCCCTGTTCAACATTATCATTGTCCTCCCCATGACCACTACCCCTTTCAGCAGTATGTGCAGTGGAGGGTGTCGCCTACTACCCATTGCTAGAGGGACTCATGGTTCCTAAGAGTGCTCAGTGCCTCTGTGTACTCTAGCTGCATCTGAAGGGACAGAAGGGCTCCTTGGCCATACCTAAAGGACCTAAATGGTAACTTACAGATGATGAGAATGATTGAGATGCATGTTCTTGCTGTCTAAAACTTTATTGACCATTACTAACCAAAGATATTAAACATGAATCATTTAACATTTCGAAGAGGGGAAGAGCTTAGCATACCCTTTGAGTATGCTTTTTTGACTAAGGGCTCATGTGAATAGATTGCCTTTCCTAAGTTGTTCTACTTCTAGATTGTGAACCAGGAAACTTGAGCTTAATACCCAGCTCTGCTACTTACTTGCTTGAACAGTTATTTGAGCTCTGTATCTCTATTTCTATATCTGTAAAATGGTGAAAGTGACAAGACAGTCTCTCCTTTGGGGTTATGGTAAGTATTTGGACTATAAATGGACTATAAATAAAAATATTAGGAATATTTCAAAGTAAGTCAGCCACTACATTTTTTTTATTCCCTACATAGGGATAAACATCCATTTATCTGTTCTCAAGAAAATCCAACTGCTGACAGCCAGATATTTTCCCAGGATAGTCCAGAAAATAGAAAATAGAACTGGTTTTCTTTTGTTACATGAGGTATTTGATCAAAGTGTCAGTGATAGCACCATTTTGGTATGGATTATATTCATAGAATTTAATATCTTAAATACCCATTTAATGTTACAATTATAGGCATTCCATGGAAAATATGGCTGATTGAAAAACCTTTAAATTATCTGATATCATATTTCTTTTCTTTGATATTATCAAAAAAGGATAAATTTCTCACTCTTGTTCTATAAAGATCAACTCCTATTTAACTTGATTTTTAGGGCAACTGTAAATTGCTTGCTTTTTAGTCTTTTAAGTTATCTAACCTTTCCCATAAATGTCAACCTCTTGCAGATGTTCACATGTATCTTCCTACAAAGATATTTCAGGCTTCCCGTCCTTCATTGAACTTACTTGATTCTCCCCATTGCCCACGAGAGGACCAGGTAAACTTGCACATGAGGTATTTCTGTCAGCTCTTTGCAAAACCACCATCTATATGGCAAATAACAGAACTAACCCTTATGGTTTCTGCTAATAACTGGTGGTAGACAAAATGCTACCCTGGAGAAGATATACTCCTTTTTAGATCACTTTTAAAATAAGCAAGTTTTGGGGCACCTGGGTGGCTCAGTCAGTTAAACATCTGACTTCGGCTCAGGTTGTGATCTCATGGTTAATGAGTTCAAGCCCCACATCTGGCTCTGTGCTGACAGCTCAGAGCCTGGAGCCTGCTTCGAATTCTATGTCTACCTCTCTCTCTCTCTCTCTGCCCCTCCCCTACTCACATCCTCTCTCTCTCTCTCTCTCTCTCTCTCTCTCTCTCTCTCTCTCTCTCTCTCTCTCTCTCAAAAATAAATAAACATTAAAATAAACAAATAAAATAAAATGAGCAATATTTTCCTAGCTAGGCTCTAAGAAAACAAAATTGCTATATCATTCGTATTGAATATTTCATTGTTTTTGTTTTACTTTCCATCAAAATGTAGGGAATCCCTATGGAAAAGGTTTAGAGGTGATAAGATTGACACTCTATGGCATTATTTAAGTTGAGCACGTGTGGACTTAAGTTTTTCTGTCCTTCCCTGAACTAAAGGTTCCCTCTGTTCGTGTAGAAATACATCTTCCTAGGGATCAATCTGGGGAGGTGGACTTCAAGGCACTCGTTGTACAATTGAAGGAGACCTCCAGCTTACAGGAGCAAGCTGACATCCTTTGCATGCTATATACTATGAAGTAAGTGATAGATATTAACAATATACTTTAATGTTCATGTAGAGAGGATGTATAACATAGTAAATACAGCACAGTTTTGCAGTCTCATTGACCTGGTTTTGAATTTTGCACCTACCCACTGTGTAACTTCAAAGCCTCAATTGTCCTCATTTATAAAAGTTGGATTATGCCTACGTCATAGAACTGTTGTAAAGATTAAATAAAATACAGTATCTGCAAAGTCTCAATACAATGCCTGCTGCAGAGTAGGTGACCAATAACTGGTAACTATTATTATTATTATGGATATTTTAAGCCTCTGTAATATGGTAAAAGTCCACAGTTAATTAAATTCTAAACTCAAAAGATGTAAGAAGATGGAGACTCACAGAAAAAATAAAGTAGCATTTCTAAGTGCTTGCTATCTGTCCAGAACCTTGCTAGGTACATTTTATGTAGGTACCTCACAGTATGGCCAAATGGAACTCAATACTGTCCCTCACTTCCCCCTCTGCTGCCAAACATAACCCGAACTTCCTCATTTATTCATGTAGTCATCAACTTGAAGAGGCAGGATGGACTTCCCCTCCCCTAAATTTGGTTTGGATATTGAGACTGATGATGCCACACATGTACCAAAAGGCTATAACAAGTTTATTACTCACATAATGAGACTTCTGGGGAGAGTGGAACATATTCCCAAGTTGGCAAAAAAAAAAAAAAAGTGAGTAGGAAAAAGAGGCTGGATTGGGGTTTTATTATGATCTTTTGTTAGGTTTATTCCTAGATATGTTATGACTTTTGTGCAATTGTGAATGGGCTCAGTTTCTTGATTTCTCTTTCTGTTGCTTCATTATGGGTGTATAAAAATGCAACCGATTTCTGTACATTGATTTTGTACACTGTGACTTTGCTGAATTCATGAATCAGTTCTAGTAGGCTTCTGGTGGAGTCGGTCGGGTTTTCCATGTAGAATATCATGTCATCTGCAAAAAGCGAAAGTTTGACTTCTTTGCCAATTGTGATGCCTTTTATTTCCTTTGGTTGTCTGATTGCTGATGCTAGGACTTCTAGCACTATGGTAAACAACAGTGGTGAGAGTGGACATCCTTGTTGTCTTCCTGATCTCAGGGGGAAAGCTCTCAGTTTTTCCCAGTGAGGATGATATTAGTTGTGGGCTTTTCATAAATGGTTTTCATGATGTTTAAGTAAGTTCCTTCTATCCCGACTTTCTCGAGGGTCTTTATTAAGAAAGGATGCTGTATTTTGTCAAATGCTTTTTCTGCATCTATCGACAGGATCATATGGTTTTTATCTTTTCTTTTGTTAATGTGATGTTTCACATTAATGGATTTGCAAATATTGAACCAGACCTGCAACCCAGGAATGAGTCCCCCTTGATCATGGTGGATAATTCTTTTTATATGCTGTTGAATTCGATTTGCTAGTATCTTGTTGAGGATTTTTTTTTCATCTGTATTCATCAAGGATATTGGCCTGTAGTTCTCTTTTGTTGCTGGGTCTCTGTCTGGTTTGGGAATCAAAGTGATGCTGGCTTCATAGAATGAGTCCGGAAGTTTTCCTTTTATTTCTGTTTTTGGGAATAGCTTGAGAAGAATGGGTATTAACTGCTTTAAATGTCAGGTAGAATTCCCCTGGGAAGCTATCTGGCCCAGGGCTCTTATTTGTTGGGAGATTTTTGATAAATGATTCAATTTCTTCACTAGTTATGGGTCTGTTCAGATTTTCTATCTCTTCCCATTTGAATTTTGGTAGTGCATGTGCGTTTAGGAATTTGTCCATTTCTTCTAGGTTGTCCAGTTTGTTGGCATAATATTTTTTATAGTATTCCATGATGGTTGCTTGTATTTCTGAGGGATTGGTGGTAATAAATCCATTTTCATTCGTAATTTTGTCTATTTGTGTACTCTCTCTTCTTTTTGAGAAGGCTGGCTAGAGGTTTATCAATTCTGTTTTATTTAAAAAAAAAAAAACCAACAACTCTTGGTTTCATTGATCATTCAATTGTGTTTAACCAGTCTCCTATTGGTGGACATTTGAGTTGTTTCCCACCATTCACTGTCACAAACACTATAACAAATAACCTACCTCATAGTATGTATCATTTCTCATGTGTGGAGTTTATCCTACAGATAAACTAGAAGTAGAATTGTTAGGTCAAAGAATATAGAGATTTTGAATATTAATATGTGTTTCCAAATAGCTCTCCAGAGAAAGTGTCCCAGCTTTTACTCCCACTGGCAATATATCAAAACCACCTATTTTCCCAAAGCATCATCAATGCAGTGTTATCAAATTTGGGGATTTTTGACAACATAATAGATTTAAAAAGTGTTATCTTAGCGTAGTGTCAATTTATCTTATTATGAGTGAGATCAGACACTTTTCCCATATTTAAAATCCATCCGTATTTGACCATATTTTCTTTTGTGTCTTTTTTTTTTTTACTATTTATTAGAGTTCTTTATATATTAGGGGAATTAGCCTATAAACTGAAAATATTTTTATGTTTGTAATTTGTACCATGACTTTGCTTATGGTGGTTTTTGGAATAAGTATTTGGTTGTTTCTATGTATATAAATGCATCAGTATTTCTTTTATGGCTGCTTGTGTATAGGTTATAGGTAAAAAGTCCTCTTACCTCCAAAGTCATAAACCGATTCTCCCATATTTTTTCTAGTACCTTTACATTGAAATCTTTGATACATTTGTAAATCTGATATACAGTGTAAGGCATGAGTCCAACTTCATTTTCAGATGGTTACTTCATTGTCTTAATGTTGTTTAATAAATAATCTATCTTTATTGTATATCAAATTCCCAGTTTCATAGCATTTTATATATATTATATGGTACTTCACAGTTGACTCATATTATAATAATCTTTACAATAGTAATGTATATGTATCCTTTAAAAATAAGCACACACCTTTTTTTATCTCTTCATTAGCCCCCTATCTGTAACATATCCCTAAGTGTAGTTTCTGAACTATCAATATTTAAATTAAACCTTTGACTTTATTTTCAGCTATGTTGAAGACTGTGAAGAGGGTAAAAGAATGCATTTTGTAAAAGCACAGCTAGAAACTAAGACTTTTTCTTGTCTAGGTATTTATGTTTCAGGGCTGATCACTAACCATAGGTTTACAAGGATTCTTGGTAAATAATACTTAGTATTTCCTAATTAGACAGACCTAACAAAAACAGGCACATCCGTTATAACACTGAAACAAATGATTGTTGCCAGTAGCTTTACTTATAATTAATGTAGGTTTCTAACATTCCAGAGGACCTGACTGGGACACTGGATTATATGATGAAGGAAGTGCAACAGTCCGAGAGCTGCTTACTGAACTGTATGGCAAAGTTGGAGAAATTCGTCACTGGGGCCTGATCCGGTATATCTCTGGAATCTTAAGGAAGAAGGTGGAAGCACTTGATGAGGTACTATAAATCCTTCTTGAATTAATACCAAATCTAAATGGAGGTGCTTTTTTAAAGTATTTCAAAAAAAAGTAAATTTATTTTTTTAATTTGTTTATTTAAATTCAAATTAGTTAACATAATGTTCTATTGGTTTCAGAAGTAGAACCCAGTGATTCATAACTTACATATGACACTCAGTGCTTATCCCAACAAGTGCCTCCCTCAATACCATCGCCCATTTAGCCCATCCGCTCACCCACCTCCTCTCCAGCAACCCTCAAAACTGAGGTTTGCCTCTTATGGTTTGCCTCCCCCTTATTATCTTATTTTGCCTTCCCTTCTCATGTGTTCATCTGTTTTGTTTCTTAAATTACACATATGAGTGAAATCATATGATATTTGTCTTTCTCTGAGTGACTTACTTCACTTAGCATAATACATTTTCCTTCCATCTATATTGTTGCAACTGTCACGATTTCACTATTTATGATTGCCGAGTAGTATTCCATTGTGTATATATACCAAGTCTTCTTAATCCATTCATCAATAGATGGACATTTGGGCTCCTTCCATAATTTGGCTATTGTTGACAGTGCAGCTATAAACATTGGGTGTATGTGCCCCTTCAAATCAGCATTTTCATATCGTTTGGATAAATAGCTGGTAGTGCAATTGCTGTGTTATAAGGTAGTCCTATTTATAATTTTTTGAGGAACCTCCATTCTGTTTTCCGAATAGCTGCACCCATTTGCATTTCCACCATCAGTGCAAAAGCATTCCCATTGCCTTGCATCCTTGCCAACATCTGTTGTTTCCTAAGTTATTAATTTCATCCACTCTGACAGATGTGAGGTGGTATCTCATTGTGGTTTTGATTTGTGTTTCCCTGAAGATGAATGATGTTGAGCATCTTTTCATATGTCTGTTTTACACCTGGATGTTTTCTTTTGAGAAGTGTCTATTCATGTCTTCTGCCCATTTCTTCACTGGAAATTTAATTTTTAAAAAAATAAACTACTTAATAGAAACATGGAAAAAGGGCATGAACGGGCATTCATAAAAGAAATACAAATAGCCAGTATATACATGAAAACATGCTCAATCTTACTAGTAATAAAATTAAAAATGTTTCTTTTAAGTATCATATAAACAAAGATTAAAAAGGTGATTATTAACGATGTGGGGAAATGGTTGCTTTCTATACTGATGGTATAAATATAGTTGACACTGCCATTTTAGTGGGCAATTGGGCAGTCTCTATAAAATTTTTAGTAAGTATTCCCTTTGTCCTAACAGTTTAATTCATTAAAATTTATCCTAAGGAAATCACATAATAAGAGCATAAAGATGTAGGTATAAAGATCACCACAGTGTTGCTTATAATTAAAGAAGAACAGTTTAAATGTGTGCTATGGAATGTTATACAGATTTTACAAAGGATAAGTTAGAAAAAGTAGATCACAAAAGAGTATATATAGTATGATACACTTCACATAAAGTCAGATAATTATCAGCCTTCTTTATTTTAGATTTCTATTTTTTCTTTGTATTTATTTTTTTCTTTTATGGTTTATTGTCATGTTGGTTTCCATTAACACCCCGTGCTCATCCAACAAGTGCCCTCCTCCATGCCCATCGCCCCCCTTCCCCTCTCCCCCTCCCCCATCATCCCTCAGTTTGTTCTCAGTAGTCAAGAGTCTCTCATGGTTTACTTCCCTCCCTCTCCCCAACTATTTTTCACCCTTCCCCTCCCCTATGAACCTCTCTTAAGTTTCTGCTATTCCACTTATAAGTCAAAACATGGTATCTGTCCTTCTCTACCTGACTTATTTCTCTTAGCAGAACACCCTCGAGTTCCAAGCACGTTGCTACAAATGGCCAGATTTCATTATTTCTCATTGCCATGTAGTATTCCATTGTATAGATAAACCATATCTTCTTGATCCATTCATCAGTTGATGGACATTTTGGCTCTGTCCATGATTTGGCTATTGTTGAAAGTGCTGCTATGAATATTTGGGTGCATATGGCCCTATGCATCAGCACTTCTGTATCCCTTGGGTAAATCCCTAGCAGTGCTATTGCTGGGTCATGGAGTTCTATTAATAGTTTTTTGAGGAACCTCCACGCTGTTTTCCAGAGCAGCTGTACCAGTTTACATTCCCACCAACAGTTGTAGGAAGGTGCCCATTTCTCCACACCCTCGCCAGCATCTAGAGTCTCCTGATTTGTTCATTTTAGCCACTCTGACCAGCGTGAGGTGGTATGTCAGTGTGGTTTTGATTTATATTTCCCTGATGATGAGTGACACTGAGCATCGTTTGATGTGTCTGTTGGCCATCTGGATGTCCTCTTTGGAGAAGTGTCTCTTTGTGTCTTCTGCCCATTTCCTCCCTGGATTATTTGTTATTCGGGTGTAGAGTTTGGTGAGTTCCTTGTAGATTTATTCCTAGGTATTTTATGGTTTTTTATGCAATTGTGAATGAGATCAGTTTCTTGATTTCTTTTTCTGTTGCTTCATTATTGGTGTAGAAAAATGCAACAAATTTGTGTACATTGACTTTGTACCCTGAGACGTTGCTGAATTCATGGATCAGTTCTAGTATGCTTCTGTTGGAGTCAGGTTTTCCATGTAGAGTATCATGTCATCTATGAAAAGTGAAAGTTTGACATCATCTTTGCCATTTCCGATGCCTTTTATTTCTTCAATATGGCATTATCGAACAGCTCTCATTCCATTGGTTGCCTTTTGGTTTTGTTGATTGTTTCCTTCACTGTACAGATGCTTTTTATCTTGATGACATACCAATTGTTCACCTTTGCTTTTGTTTCCCTTGCCTCCAGATATGTCTCTAATAAGAAGTTGCTGCAGCTGAGGTCAAAGAGTTTGCTACCTGTTTTCTCCTGTAGGATTTTGAAGGTTTCCTGTCTCATATTTAGGTCTTTCATCTATTTTAAATTTATTTTTATGTATGGTGTAAGAAAGTGGTCCAGATTCATTCTTCTGCATGTCACTATCCAGTTCTCCCAGCACCATTTGCTGAGGAGACTGTCTTTTTTTCCATTGGATACTCTTTCTTGCTTTGTTAAAGATTAATTGGCCATACATTTGTGGGTCCATTTCTGGGTTCTCTGTTCTGTTCCATTGATCTATGTGTCAGTTTTTGTGCCAGTATCACACTGTCTTGATGATTACAGCTGTGTACTGTAACTTGAAGTCTGGAATTATGATGCCTCCAGCTTTGGTTTTCTTTTACAACAACCCTTTGGCCATTCTGCGTCTTTTCTGGTTCCACACAAATTTTAGAGCTCTTTGTTCTAGCTCTGTGAAGAATGCTGGTGTTATTTTGATAGGGATTGCAGTGAATATGTAGATTGCTTTGGGTAATATTGATATCTTAACAGTATTCTTCCACTCCACAAGTATGGAATGTTTTTCCATTTATTTGTGTCTTCTTTTATCCCTTTCAGAAGCATTCTATAGTTTTCAGTGCACAGATCTTTTACCTCTTTAGTTAGGTTTATTCCTAGATATCTCATAGTTTTCGGTGCAATTATAAGTGGGATCAATTCTTTGATTTCTCTTTCTGCTGCTTCATTATTGGTGTATAGAAATGCAACCAGTTTCTGTGTCGGTTTTATATCCTGTGACTTTGTTAAATGAAGGTGCTTTTTGAAAAACTGGTTTCCATAATGGATTTTTAAGGCAACCACAGCATCTTAATTATTTGAGATGTTGTCTTTCTCACATAAAGTTCCTGATAACTAGCTTTTTGTTTGTGAATGTCAGTTATACAATACTGAAGCATATAAACTGTAAGATGTTATAAACTATAAGAATTTTACATCTTAAGAATGAATTTGCAGTAGACTAAAAATTCCTACTTCCTAGGAGATCAAAATCCTTCACTGTTTTGTCCTAAAAAATCTCTCTTTTCCAATCTTCATGGTATTTCCTGAGAAAGAAGTTTTGGTGTATCAATAAAATAAGAAAGAATGAGGATTTGTAGGCTGAGAAGAGTAATTGCCATGGAAATCTCGGGTGCTATGGGCAGGATAATGTTATTATGCCATCTCTTCTTAGGCCTGCACGGACCTTCTCTCCCACCAGAAACATTTGACAGTGGGACTCCCTCCAGAACCTCGAGAGAAGACCATCTCTGCGTGAGTATGATTTTCGGTTAGGTTTGATGAAGCTTCTATGAGTCTTTAACTAGCTATGTGGAGTAACCACAGTTCCCTTGCCCTAATCTGTCAGTAGATGATAATGTTCTAATGTGTGGGCTTCTGTCAGAGACACTGGCATGAGAATGTTGATAGTGACAGAGTAAATGGAAGAGAAAATTTGCAGGAAGTATTGCTCAAATGTAGTTTGCTTTTAGGGTTTTGTTGGTGGTGGTGGTTAGTGGTGGTGATGGTGGTTTTTGTTTTTGTACTTGTTTTTTACTTAATGGATTTCCCAAACCTCATATTGAAAAACAGTTCAAAATAGGACAGACAACTAGAATGAGAACCCACAAAAAAATACTATACTATAGACTTTCTTCAAGGCCTCTCTCTTTGGCTTGTAGATGGCTACTTTCTCCCTATATCTCTTAACATGCCTTCCCTCTATGTGTATCATTGTGTCCAAATTTCCCAAATTTTTAAATAAGGACACTAGGGATATTGAATGAGGGCTCACCCAATGGCCTCACTCTAACTTAATTACCTCTGTAAAGACCTCATCTCCAAATACTGTCACATTCTGAAGTACTAGGGTTTAGGATTTCAACCTATGATCATTGACAGGACACAGTTCAACCCACAATACCTTATTCTCAGGAAACAGAGAGGGGTTTTTTTTTTTATCACAAATCTGATCAATTTTGGGCTATTGTGGCAATCCAAAAGAAGGTGGCATGATCCATGTCCCATTCCCCCAGAGTGCTTAGTATCAACAGGAGAGTCAAAAGTGCCGGAAGAGGTATGCATACCTGTGTGTGTGTGTGTGTGTGTGTGTGTGTGTGTGTGTGTGTGTTTAAACTGATAAAACTAGAAAATCAGTATAACTAAGGTGTAATCATAAAGTAATAAAATGGTTTCCAAAAGGCACAGCTTAAATTTAGTTCATTACTTTTTAGCCATAATAGTTACTGGTCATATGTTAAGAATTAACCCTGAAATACTGATCTGGAAGGACCTCATTGAGTAAGTTTTACATAAAATTTTGAAGGAGAAGGCAATCCAGGTTTAGAGAGGAGAGAGAAGAGCTTCCCTAAGTTGATACAGACCAAAGTGGTTTGGGGAGGCAATGAACTTTGAAGTGAAAGAACCAGATGCTACCAGTAATGAGACATTAAAGCAGTGACTTGGACTTGGGATGAGGTTTTTTATTTTCGCCATGTATTCAGTCTTAAATAGTCACAGAATTTTGTCTTTCTTCACTGTCTTCTCCCTCAGACCTCTACCCTATGAAGTGCTTACTCAGCTGATAGATGAAGCGAGTGAAGGGGACATGAGTATTTCCATCCTTACACAGGTGAGCAAAATTATGAAGTCTAGCATGGTGATTGATATTTTTGTTTTCAATTTATCTGGTAATTTCCGAAGACTACAAAATAGGCCTTGTTAGACCTGGGCCATAATTTTTGTCTGTATTCACTCCATGCACAGGAAATAATGGTATATCTAGCCATGTATATGCGAACTCAGCCTGGACTCTTTGCTGAAATGTTTCGACTTCGAATTGGTCTAATCATACAAGTTATGGCAACAGAACTGGCCCACTCCCTTCGATGCTCAGGTACTCATTTTAGTAACTATTTTTGACAGAATTCACTTTTTTCAGTTTATTTAGTTTGAGAGAAAGAGAGAGAGAGAGAGAGAGAGAGAGAGAGAGAGAGAGAGAGAGAGAGGCAGAATTCACTTTTAATGAAGACCTATTGAGTTTTGGACCAAGAGGGAAAGAAAGCTAAAATATTTTATCGGTAGCTCAGAAGCTGCACATAGCAATCTTGTTCCCTTGTTGGTCGATGTGGATTTATACAAATCAAGAGACTGATATTATGACAAATTTATGTATTAGTTCTGCAATTTCAAAATTCCACCTCTTGGGGGCTCTGCACTCCAAATTACATTCCTTCTAACTCCCAGAATGAGCTTAAGTGTGCAGTGAATTTGAGTGTGACAAGCTGGGTTTGATTCTGACTCAGGCAGTGCAGCTTCTCGAACCAGACTGAGTCATCACATCAGTTTGATCATGTTAGAATTCTGCCTCGTCAGCAACAGGATTGGATAAAGGAAAGCTGTATTTCTATGAATATTTATCTGACAGGACTCTCTTTGAAATTAACTATAGCTATATTTAGCAAGATAACAGTTTTAGTCAGAAGATAACCTGGGGCCTGTAGAAGCTGTAGCACAGAATTGTATACAGTGTGAGGGAGGGAAAGGGACCCCCATGGCATGACTATTTTTCCACTGGTATTTGTTTGATTTCAATAAGAATGATAAAATAATAGATTTAGCTACTTGTTAATTGCTCAGTTAAAAGCTTTTTGGGGAAATGTAACAGAAACAATGGCAAAAATTGAGTTACATTTCCCCAAAAGGCTTTTAACTGAGCAATTAACAAGTAGCTAAATCTATTGACTTGAGCCTAACCTAAATTACATAAGATAATTTATATTAAAATAACCCTTTAAAGGAAAAGAACTAATGATTATTTTATACCTACCATATGCCAGACTCTGTGCTTTTTGTATTATATTTACATACGTTTTCTCATTTGATCCTTACAACAACCCTCTGGAGAAGGTACTTCTGTTCTACTTTTACCATAAGTCATCTGAATTTCAGAGAAGTTATAACTTACCTAAAGTTACACATCTTTGAGTCCAAGTCTTTCTGATTCCAAATGATTTCCAATTCAGCACATTGTTGTGGATTATATGTATAACATTATATTCATACATATATTCTTTAGCCATGTATTGAGGGATATTTTATTAAGATCTAATCATTTAATAATAATAAACCTTAAGAAGGGAAAAATCCCCAAACATTCTTCACTTTTCTTTGCCTGTTATGGATTTTTTTCCCCTATGGCTTCATCAAAACCATGGCTTTTTATTTTTTACCGATAAAGTCAAGATCCCTGGGTCTGATATTCAAGACTCCCAACAGTCTGACCCCTACCTCCTACTTCAGCAGTATTTCCCAATAATTTTATCAGTCATCATCCTTGGAGATTGAGGTCTCCTCTGATTTCCAGAGCATTTATTGTCTATACCTCTCATTTGGCACTTAGAATAGCCATGTTTATTGTTGTTTATTTTGTTTACATGTGTGATCTCACCCAAATAGTTGTTCAGCTTCTCAAGGCCAAGTACCATGTCCTACCTACTTGTTACTAACATTGTGTAATGTCATGACCCACACATAGTAAGCTCTCACTCACTGTCTGATATATTTTTTTTAATTTTTTCAAGTTTTAATTTAAATTCCAGTTAGTTAACATACAGTGTAATATTAGTTTCAGGTGTAGAAGACAGTGATTCAACACTTCTATACACCAAGTTCTCATCACTACAAGTGCTCTCCTTAACGACCATCATCCATTTAACCCATTCCCTCACTCAACTCCCCCCCAGTAACCCTGTTTGTTCTTTATAGTTAAAAGTGTTTTCTGGTTTGCCTCTCTTGCCTCCCCTGTGTTCATCTGGTTTTTTTTTTTAAGTTCCACATATGAGTGAAATCATATGGTGATTACTCTGACTGACTTATTTCGCTTAGCATAATATACTCTAGCTCCATCCATGTCATTTCAAATGGCAAGATTCAAGATTTCATTCTTTTCTTGGTCAGTAATATTCCATTGTATATATACATCTCATCTTTATTTATCAATCAATGGACATTTGGGCTCTTTCTGGCTATTGTTGATAATGCTACTAAACACAGTGGGGTGCATGTGCCCCTTCAAATCAGCATTTTATATCCCTTAGATAAATACCTAGTAGTGCAATTTCTGATTTGTATGGATTTCTACTTTTAGCTTTATGAGGGACCTCCATACTGTTTTCCAGAGCGGCTGCACCAGTTTGCATTCCCACCAAAAGTGTAAGAGGGTTCCCCTTTATCTGCATCCTCACCAACACCTTATGTTTCCTGTGTTGTTAATTTTAGCCATTCTGACTGATGTGAGGAGATACTTCATTGTAGTTTTTATTTGTATTTCTCTGATGAGGAGTGATATTGAGCCTCTTTTCATGTGTCTGTAAGCCATCTGTATGTTGTCTTTTAGAAAAATGTCCACTCATGTCTTCTGCCCATTTTTTAACTAGATTATTTGTTTTTTTGGGTGATGGATGAGTTTAAAAGTTCTTCTTATATTTTGGATACTAACCCTTTATCATATATATCATTTGCAAATATCTTCTCCCATTCCATAGTTTGCCTTTTAGGTTTGGTTTCTTTGCTGTGCAGAACCTTTTCATTTGTATGTAGTCCCAATAGTTTATTTTTGGTTTTGTTCCCTTGCCTCAGGAGACATATCTAGAAAGAAGTTGCCACAGCCAATGTTAAAGAGGTTACTGCCTATACCATCTTACAAAATTTTTATGGCTTCAGGTCTCACATTTAGGTCTTTCATCCATTTTGAATTTATTTTTGTCTCTGGTATAAGGAAGTGGTTCAGATTCATTCTTCTGCATGTTGCTATACAGTTTTCCCAACACCATTTGTTGAGGAGACTTATCTTTTTCCCATTGGATATTCTTTCCTGCTTTGTCAAAGATTAGTTGGCCATATAGTTGTTGGTTAATTTCTTGGTTTTCTATTCTGTTCCATTGATCTACGTGCCTGTTTTTGTGCCAGTACCATACTGCATTGATTACTTCAGCTTTGTTAGTATACCTTGACCTCTGGAATTATAATGCTTTGCTTTTCCTTTTCAAGATTGCTTTGGCTGTTTGGAGTTTTTGTGATTCCATAAAAATTTTAAGATTGTTTGTTCTAGCTCTGTATAAAGTGCTAGTGGTACTTTGATGAGGACTGCATTAAATGTGTACATTGCTTTGGGCAGTATAGACATTTTAACAGTGTTCATTCTTCCAATGCATGAACATGGGATGTATTTCCATTTTTTTGTGTCATCTTCAATTTCTTTCATTGGTGTGTTACAGTTTTCCCAGTACAGTTCTTTCACCAAAATATGGAATGCTTCACAAATTTACATGTCATCCTTGCACAGAAGCCACACTAATCTTCTCTGTATTATTCCAATTTTAGTATATGTGTTGCCAAAGTGAGCACTGTCTGATATTGATAAAGAATTCTAGTCTTCTCATTATTCTTCATGATTTCATGGATCCATATCTATTCTCTTTTTAGTCTCTAGATTTCCAAACTGAGAAGTTTTTATTACTTTAGTCCGTCTGCATGTATACATCCATTACTTTTCTCTGACTGGCTTTCAGTTCCATAGTTCTCCTTTCATTCTTCCCACCTACAAATAAAGATTCTACTGAGTACCCTAATGGTGTGGAAAAAGGATGAATAAGAAATCAAGAATCTGATTAATCCATAAACTGGATAATCGGTCTTTAAATTATTAAGAATCTATTGCAGGGGTGCCTGGTTGGCTTAGTTGGTTAAGCTTCCAACTTCGGTTAAGGCCATGATCTCGCATCTTGAATTCAAGCCCCACATTGGGCTCTGTGCTGACAGCTTAGAGCCTGGAGCCTGCTTCGGATTCTGTGTGTGTCTCTCTCTGCCCCACCACCCTCAAGCTCTCTCGCTCTCTCTCTCAAAATAAATAAACATTTAAAAAAAGAATCTATTGCAGTATGCAGGGCACCTGGATGGCTCAGTCAGTTAAGTGTCTGACACTTGATTTTAGCTCAGGTCAGCAACTCATGATCCTGAGATCAAGTCCCGCCTTGAGCGCAACACTGAGCTTGGAGCCTGCTTAAGATTAAGATTCTAACAGGAGAAACCTAGCAGGGGACCATAGAGAGGGGAAGGGGGAAAGAGAGTTGGGGAGAGAGAGGGACACAAATTATAAGAGACTATTGAATACTGAGAACGAACCTAGGGCTGAAGGGGGAGGGGGAAGGGGGCGATGGTCATGGAGGGGGGTACTTATGGGGAGAAGCACTGCGTGTTATATGGAAACCAATTTGACAATAAACTATTATAAAAATAAGGTTAAGATTCTCTCTCTCTCTCTCTCCTCTGCCCCCTAAAAATCTATTGCATTATGAATACCTGGACAGTATGGTGTTAAAAATTTGTTTGTAATTCTATTTTTCCAATCAATCAAGGAATTCAGAAATTCTAAGAAAGAAAGGAAACATAGAAAAAATAGGATGGGTATATCAGGCAAGTTATAGTCCTTTGTACTAACATTTCTGATGACTAGCTGAGGAAGCCACAGACAGCCTGATGAATCTCAGTCCTTCAGCCATGAAGAACCTCCTGCATCACATTCTCAGTGGCAAGGAGTTCGGAGTAGAACGAAGTGGTAAGATTGAATAACTGCATTTCCATTTAGAGTGTTAGTTTGGTCTCATTTAATTTTAAAAGGTTTTTATTTTATCAGAGGAACCTTTCCCCCAACTAAATAGAACTGGATATTAAGTAGTTAAAAGCAAAGCTGTCTTCTGGAACAAAATTTGGAAACTACTGCATATGTCTCTTTTTTTCTCCTTAAATGATAAATCAACTAAGTAAATTACCATAATGTTTTGGTTTTGCACTGTTCTATCGATTCCTTTACGTTATCCTGAATCTCTACTTCAGGACAACTGACAACCTGTATCATTTGAAACTTTCTTATATTCCATTCAGCAGTAATTTAGTAGCATTTGCAGTGGTGTGTCTGTGTGTATCAGGTATATCAGATATATCATTTCACCTGTGAATTCATATACATCTTAGGGTCCATCACAAATTAATCCTCTACTTGGCACTTGGTGGTTTCGCAGTGATGTTTGGTATCAAGTACCTAAAACAGAGCAAATGAAAAAGGGTATTTCTCCTACTCCACTTTCAGGCTTAGGATAAATAAACATATAATGTCAGATGGATGGATGCTAGACCTTACAATGGTAAAAAGAAAGTCATAAAAACACTGTTTCTCAAGCCTTACTGTGCATAAAGATCACATGGGTAACTTGCAAAAGTACAGACTGATCCAGTAGGCCTGGAGTAGGACCCAAGATTCTACTAACAAGCTCCTAGGTGATGCTGATGCTGTTGGTGTGTGGACCACACTTTGAATAGCAAGGTTATAATTGTTGTTGGTTGTTTTCATCATTATTATTAACATAAAAGGAGGACATATATCTAAGTCTTTTAAGCATGGTGGAGAAAATTATTTGAACCTGATTATCCTCTTCTTTCTGTTTAATATGTCATGCTATGTAGTTCGTCCCACTGATTCAAATGTCAGCCCTGCCATTTCTATCCATGAGATTGGTGCTGTCGGGGCAACCAAAACAGAACGAACTGGGATAATGCAGTTAAAAAGTGAGATAAAGCAGGTAAGACATCTTGGGATATCTTGGCAGATTAGCTGGGATATTGTCCTATTTAAGAACATTTTTTTGGAATTGTTCTTTATTGGGATCATGTATCTTGTTTCCTATCCTGTGTTTAATTGGAGCCATTTATTTTTTAGGTGGAATTTCGTAGACTATCTATCTCAACTGAGAGTCAGGTGAATCAACTACAGATCTTTTAACACAATTTAACTTGCCTTTAGTTCTATATAACATGCATGAGCTCATGGCCTTTTACAAATAAGATAACAAACCACAGAGTAACTTGTTTGGTTCTTCTTTGTAGCATTCATTTTATAGATAGCTTTTGTTTTCTGAACCAAACTATTTTGCTAATTTTAGGAGGAAACTAATTTGTTTCTGTTTGTAAGAAATTAAACCCTGAGTTCCTCTTGTTAGAATTAACATGTAATTTTGGAATTAATTTTCTCTATGCAACTAGACTCCATTTTCTTACGTTTAAGAACAGGTACTAGACCCCTCAGCCCTCCCCCTTAGGTCATTTTTTGCGCCTCCCCCAGGAACGAGCAGAATCCCACAGCTTTTAGAGACCGAACCGAGGCCTATTGCTGTTCATATCAGTGCTCAGAGCCTGTAACACTGTGGATCTAAGAAAATCGGCGTCCACTCCTTGATGTCTTTACAAGGGCTACCTCAATAAACAAGCCAAAGTACACATGGTGGAGAGTCCCAAATATCACTGAGTAGGGAAATAAAATAATCAAAGGCACAACAAGAGAAATTGAGAGACACAATTAAAAATACACTTCCTGAAATGACAGGCCCTGGGCAGTCAATGAGACTCCTTTAATAGAGCAATACTAACAGGTGCACAGTGCATAATGAGCTGTTAAAACTGATGAGAGACAGAAAGCTAGCCAAAATGACAAAATGAAAGAAGTCTCCCCAAAAGAAATTCCAAGAATAAGTCACAGCCACAGAACTGCTCAAAACAGATATAAGCAACATAACTGAACAAGAATTTAGAACAATTGTCATAAAATTAAATGCTGGGCTTGAAAAAAGCATCAGAGAAGCTATTGATAAAAAGACTAGGTAACTTCAAAATAGCTGTGATGAGTTAAAAAAAAAAGGCTATAAATGAGGTACATACTCAAATGGAGGTGGCCTCTGCACGCATGGAAGAGGTAGAAAGGAGAATACATGAATTAGAAGACACAGTTATAGCAAAAAAAGAAGCCGAGAAAAAGAGAGAAATTGATACAGGAGCATGAAAGGAGAATTCGAGACCTGAATGATAAAATCAGATGAAAAAATATCTGAGTCATAGGAATTCCTGAAGAAGAAGAAGAAAGAGGAAAAGGTCCTCAAGGGGTACCTGATCAAATTATAGCCAAGAACTTCCCCAACTGGGGGAAGCAAATAGACATTGAAATCCAAGAGGCAGACAGAACTCCCCTAAGACATAACTTGAATCAACCTTCGGCAGGACATATCATAGTGACACTGGCAAAATATAAAGGTAAAGAGAGAATTCTGAAAGCAGTTAGGGATAAAAGGGCCCTAACATACAATGGGAAACCTATTGGAGTGGTTACAGACCTATCTAAAGAAACTTGGGAGACCAGAAAGGAATGGCAAGAAATCTTCACTGTGATGAACAGAAAAAAAAATGCACCCAAGGATCCTCTATCCAGCGAGCCTGTCATTCAAAATAGAAGGAGAGATAAAGGTTTTCCCAAATAAATAAAAATTAAAAGAATTCATGACCAAAAAACCAGCCCTCCAAGAAATCCTAAGAGGGACTCCATGAGGGAAACGTTGCAAGGGATACAAGGTACCAGAGATACCACTACAAACATGAACTCTACAGAGAACACAATGACTCTAAACCCACATTTTTCAATAATAACACTGAATGTAAATCGACTGAATCCTCCAATCAAATGACATAGAGTAGCAGAATGGATAAAAAAAAAAGACAAAATCCATCTATTTGCTATCTACAACAGACTCATTTTAGACTTGAACACACCTTCAGATTGAAAGTAAAGGAATGGAGAAATATCTATCATGCGACAGAAAGTCAAAAGACAGCTGTGGTAGCCATACTTATATCTGAAAAACTGGACATTAAAGTAAAGGCAGTAACAAAAGGTGAAGGAGGACATTATATAATAATTACAGGGTCTCTCCATCAAGAAGAGCTAACAATTATGAACATCTATGCACCGAATTCAGGACATCCCAAATACATAAAACAATCACAAACAGAAACAATCTTATTGATAAGAATGTGCTAATTGCAGGGATTTTAATACTCCATTACAGCAATGAATAGATCAACTAGACAGAAAATCACTAGAGAAACAATGGTCCTGAACCACACATTGGAACAGATGGAGATATATTTAGAACTCTGCATCCTGAAACTAAGGAATTCACCTTCTTCTCAAGTGCACATGGCACATTCACCTAGATAGATCACATACTGGGGCAAAAAGCAGCCCTCCATAAATTTAGAAGAATTGAGATCATACCATGTACACTTTCAGATCACAATGCTATGAAACTTGAAATCAATCACAGGAAAAAGTCTGGAAAACCTCCAAAAACATGGAGGTTAAAGAACACTCTACTATACAATGAATGGGCCAATCAGGCAATTAGAGAAAAATTTAAAAATATATGGAAACAAGTGAAAATGAAAATACAACAATCCAAACTCTTTGGGATGCAGTAAAGGCAGTCCTAAGAGAGGAAAGTATATTGCACTCCAGGCCTATTTCAAGAAACTAGAAAAAGCGCAAATTCAAAATCTTACAGAGCACCTAAAGGAACTAGAAGGGGAGCAGCAAGAGCACCCCAAACCCAGCAGAAGAAGAGAAATAATAAATATCAAGGCAGAAATAAACAATATAGAATCCACAAAAACAGTTGAACAGATCAATGAAACCAAGAGTTGGTTTTTTGAAAAAATAAACAAAATTGATAAATCTCTAGCCAGGCTCCTCAGAAAGAAAAGAGAGAATGCTCAAATAGACAAAATCATGAATGAAAATAGATCTATTCCAACCGATCCAACCGAAATACAAGCAATCGTCAGAGATTATTATGAAAAATTATATGCCAACAAACTGGACAATCTAGAGGAAATTGACAAATTCCTAAACACACATGAACATCAAAACTCAAACAGGAAGAGATAGAAAATCTGAACATACCTATAATCAGTGAAGAAATTGAATCAGTTGGCAAAAATCTCCCAATGTATAAGAGCTCAGGGCCAGATGGCTTCCCAGGGGAATTCTACGCGACATTTAACGCAGAGTTAATACCCATCCTCCTCAAGCTATTACAAAAAATACAAATAGAAGGAAAACTTCCAAACTCATTCTACAAAGCCAGCATCACTTTGATTCCCAAATCAAACAGAGACCTAGCCAAAAAAGAGAACTACAGGCCAATATCCTTGATGAATACAGATGCAAAAATCCTCAACAAGATACTAGCAAATCGAATTCAACAGCATATAAAAAGAAGTATCCACCATGATCAAGTGGGTTATAGGGCTCGTTCCATATTCGCAAATCCACCAATGTGATGCATCACGTTAACAAAAGAAAAGATAAAAACCATAAGATCCTGTTGATAGATGCAGAAAAAGAATTTGACAAAATACAGCACCCTTTCTTAATAAAAACCCTTGAGAAAGTCGGGATAGAAGGAACTTACTTAAACAACATGAAAGCCATTTATGAAAAGCCCACAACTAATATCATCCTCAATGGGGAAAAACTGAGAGCTTTCCCCCTGAGATCAGGAAGACGACAAGGATGTCCACTCTCACCACTGTTGTTTACCATAGTGCTGGAAGTCCTAGCATCAGCAATCAGACAACCAAAGGAAATAATAGGCATCAGAATTGGCAAAGAAGAAGTCAAACTTTCACTTTTCACAGATGACATGATACTCTACATGGAAAACCTGATCGACTCCACCAGAAGCCTTCTAGAACTGATCCATAAATTCAGCAAAGTTGTAGGGTACAAAATCAATGTATAGAAATCGGTTGCATTTTTATACACCCAATTGAAGCAACAGAAAGAGAAATCAAGAAACTGATCCCATTCACAATTGCACGAAAAACCATAAAATACCTAGGAATAAACCTAACCAAAGATGTGAAAGACCTGTATGATAAAAACTATAGAAAGCTTATGAAAGAAATTGACGAAGACACAACGAAATGTAAAAACATTCTGTGCTCATGAATTGGAAGAATAAACATTGTTAGAATGTCATTATTACCTAAAGCAATCTACACATTCAATGCAATCCCCATCAAAATTGCACCAGCATTCTTCTCAAGGTAAGAATGAACTATCCTAAAATTCGGATGGAACCACAAAAAACCCCGAATAGCCAAAGTAATATTGAAGAAGAAAACCAAAATGGAAGGCATCACAATCCCAGATTTAGCCTCTACTACAAAGCTGTCATCATCAAGACAGGATGGTACTGGCACAAAAACAGACACATGCATCAATGGAATAGAATAGAGAGCCCAGAACTGGACCCACAAGAGTATGGCCAATTAATCTTTGACAAAGCAGGAAAGAGTATCCAATGGAAAAAAGACAGGTGGTGTTGGGAGAGCTGGACAGCAACATGTAGAAGAATGAAACTTGACCACTTTCTTACACCATTCACAAAAAGAAACTCAAAATAGATGAAGGACATGAATGTGAGACAAGAAACTATTAAAACCCTAGAGTAGAAAGCGGGAAATAGCCTCCTTGACCACAACCGCAGCAATTTCCTCCTTGACAGATCCCCAAAGGCAAGGGAATTAAGAGCAAAAATGAACTATTGGGACCTCCTCAAGATAAAAAAAAAAAGCTTCTGCACTGCAAAGGAAACCATCAGTTAAACTAATAAGCAACCGATGGAATGGGAAAAGATAGTTGCAAATTACATATCAGATAAAGGGCTAGTATTCAAAATCTACAAGGAATTTACCAAACTCCGCACCTGAATAACAAATAATCCAGTGAAGAAATGGGCAGAAGACACAAAGAGACACTTCTCCAAAAAGGACATCCAGATGGCCAACAGACACATGAAATGATGCTCAGCGTCACTCATCATCAGGGAAATACAAATCAAACCCACACTGAGATACTACCTCACACCGGTCAGAGTGGCTAAAATGAACAAATCAGGAGATTCTAGATGCTGGCGAGGGTGTGGAGAAATGGGCACCTTCCTACAACTGTTGGTGGGAAGGTAAACTTGTACAGCCAGTCTGGGAAACAGTGTGGAGGCTCCTCAAAAAACTATCAATACAACTCCCTTATGACCCAGCAATAGCACTGCTAGGGATTTACCCAAGGGATACAGAAGTGCTGATGCATAGGGGTACATGTACCCCAATGTTCATAGCGGCACTTTCAACAAAAGCCACATCATGGAAAGAGCCAAAATGTCCATCAACTGATGAATGGATCAAGAAGATGTGGTTTATCTATACAATGGAATACTACATGGCAATGAGAAATAATGAAATCTGGCCATTCGTAGCAAAGTGGATGGACCTTAAGGGTGTCATGCTAAATGAAATAAATCAGGCAGAGAAGGAAAGATACCATATATTTTCACTCATATGTCTAATTGGAGAAACTAACAGAGGACCATGGAGAGGGGAAGGGGGAAAAATAGTTGGGGAGAGGGAGGGAGGCAAATCACGAGAGACTATTGAATACTGAAAACAAACTGAGGGCTGAAGGAGGAGCAGGAAAGTGGAAGTGGGGTAATAGTCATGGAGGAGGGCCTTTTGGGGAAGAGCACTGATTGTTTAATGGAAATCAATTTGTCAATAAACTATATATATATATATATATATATATATATATATATATATATATATATATTAAAAAGCAGGCACTAGAGAGAACACCAGATTGGGTGAGGGCTTTTTAAAAAATCTAGTTTCTCAGGGCTCTTGGGTGGCTCAGTCACTTGAGGGTCTAACTTTTGATTTCTGCTCAGGTCAAGATCCCACAATCATGGGATCAAGCTCCATGTCAGGTTCTGCCTGCTTAAGATTCTCTCTCTTCCTCTGCCTCTCTCTCCTGTTCTCTCTCTCTCTCTCTCTCTCTCTCTCTCTCAATCACTCTCTCTCTCTCTCTCTCTCTCTCTTCCTAAAATTAAAAGAAAATCTAGTTTCAGGTATTGTTTCCAAATTATATTTTATTATTTTTGTGATAGAGGTATACAAAAGGTGTTGTGGATACATAGAAATAAAACATTGAAATCAGTCTGGGAGCTGGTGGGTGCCATCACACATCATACTGTAGCCTCTTACTTATTTTCCCTGCAGCTGAGAATAGACAAATTATTGTTCTCTACAAAGAAATACTTAACACAAACTTCCATAGCTTTTTTTCAAAACTCTGGGAAATCATGTGATTTTCAGAGTCTCCAAATTGAGAAGGTACTGATTTGATCTCCCCTAGTAGCACTTTTTATGAAAATCTTAAAACTACTCCTCCTGATTTATGGTAGCTTGCAGTAGTAAAGCATATCCAGAAGAGGAGAGACAAAATGGAAACTATTTGTTTAGGGTTTTGTGGGAGTCAGAACCATTTAGGACAAGAATGAGCTAATACTTGAAGTTTAATTTGAAGGAAACTTTTCAGATTTATGTTATGCAAGGGCAAGAACTGAATGGACTAAGAAATGGCCTTTTAATAGAAAACTGTTGACTACTAAAGGTTTTTTGCAGATGATTTGGATAATCTGAACACTTTCCTATCTGAATGGTGAAAGAACTATATTTCATACTGAAGAGTTAAATTGATGTTGTTAGTAAACAGTCCTTGTTTTGGCTGAGAGTGATTGGCTAAACATTTTTTTATAGTTGTTTATAGTCTCACAGTATTACTTACAAGTTCATTATATATTTAGAACTTGAAGTCCATGTTTCCAGCCAGATTACTATAATATTAAGGACTTGACCTATCTGGCTATATCATTTAATTCATTTTTTACACATCCACTAGCTATAGGACTTCAAGAAAGCCAAAATCATTAAGACTATAATTTCAAGGATTGAGACACCTAAATTTTCATTACTTTCTAATTTCTAATTATCGATTTCTATCCTTACTTGCCTATTTGGTATTTTGTATTGTTCTAAGCCCTTTTCTCTACCATTCACCAATGCCCTTTTTTCTGATAACGGGAAAAAATAATTTTAAAGGCACTTTTTCTTTACCCTTTACCATGGCTTCTATAGTAAGGCGATTTCATCTGTTTTTTTAATAATAACATGCTGGTTATTTACTTGAATAGTCTGTAATTTTACTCTACTAATGACTTTTAAAAACACAAATAATGTTTGCCTTACCTCATCTCTTTTAAAGTCTTATTTTCTCAATTTTTTTATAGTCCAATGGTGGCCATCCTTTGGGAATAGATTTGACATCACCGTCTTTTCTGGTAACTGTTGTTATATTATATACCATTCACAAGTACTTTGAATATGCTATAAGTCACGACATATACTGACTGAAAGAAAAACAAAATGAATTAAGAACTAAAATAACTATAAATCAACTTCATGTATGGGGGTAAAATCTTTCCATATGTTTTCTTACAAGAGGTGGAAGGGGGTTCAACTCTAGCCTCATTTCCATTTCAGAAAACAAAATTCAATTTAATAAGTACTTAAGTGTCTGTTTATGCATTTATTCTTTCAATTAATATAACTGATTGCATGTCTACTAGGTGCCAGGCACTGTACTAGATGGTATCAATATCCCCTGGAAGCTTCTTAGAAATGTAAAATCTTGGTCCCCACCCTAGGCTTACTGAATCAGAAAGGCACAGCAATCTGTGTTTTAATAAGCTTTCCAGGTGACTCTGATGTATTTTTAAGTTTGAAAGTCCCTGGAGTGGCTATTATTCTGATTAGTAATTTATTTAATAAATATTGAGTGCCAATTTTGTACCAGGCACTGGAAATACAATAAACAACAGAACATATACAGTCCTTGCCCTTACGAAGTTTACATTTTAGGAAGACTGATTTCTGACTAGATTTCCTTGGTTTAAACCAATGTAATGGCCTCTGACTTCAGACTTCTTAAACTGAAGAGATTAAGGTAACCCCAACTCTTTTGTTTGTTTTTTGTTTTTTTTTTATGGTTATATTAGCTATCATAGGTCCCTTGAATTTCCATGTGAGTGTTAGGATAAGCCTGTCAATTTCTGCAAAGAACCTGGTTGGGATTATGATGAAGACTATATTCAATCTGTAGATAAATTCCAAGAGTATTGCCACCTTAACCAATGTTAAGTCTTCTGATCATGAACATGGGATTTCTTTCCATTTATTTAGGTCTTTAATTTCTTTCAAAATATCTTGTAGTTTTTAGAGGACATGTTTTACATTTCTTTTGTTAAATTTATTCCTAAGTATTTTATTCTTTCAGATACTATATTAAATGAAATTTTTTAAAATTTCATTTGCAGATTGCTGATTGCTACTGTTTAGAAATTATAAGTGATGTTTATATTGATCTTATATTGTGCAATTTTACTGAACTCATTTATCATTCTAAATGTCTTTCAGTGAATTCCTTATATATAAGATTATGTCATTTGCAGATGTAGTTTTACTTCTTCCTTTCACTCTGGGTATCTTTTATTTCTTTTCTTACTTAACAGCACTGTCTGGAACCTCTAGTGCAATGCTGATTAGGAGTAGCAGGAGTAAAAACATTTTTGTCTTATTCTAAACTTAAGAGGCAAAACATTCAGTCTTTGACCATTCATTATGATGTCAGCTGTGGAGTTTTATAGATGTGCTTCATTAGATTGATTAAGTTCCCCCTCTGTCCCTAGTTTGCTGAGTGTCTTTATCATGAAGGAATGTTAGCTTTTATTGAATATGTTTTCTGCATCTATTAGGATGATGTGGTTTTTATCCTTTATTCTACTGATATGGTGTATTACATTAATTTTTGTTGGGATATGAAAATCATGAATTTCTGGAGTAAATTCTATTTCACCATGATACATAATCCTTTTCTATGTTGCTGAATTTGGTTTGCTAGTATTTTGTTGGTTTTTGTATCTATATTCAGAAGGGATATTGAACTGTAGTTTTCCTGTGATGTCTTTCTCTGATTTTGGAATAAGGTAATACTGGCCTCAAAATGAGTTGGGAAGTTCCTTCTCTTTCTCTTTTTTGGGAGAGTTTGTGAGGAACTGATAATTCATCTTTAAATGTTTGATAGAATTAACCAGTGAAGCCATCTGTGCCTGGGCTTTTCTTTGTGGGAAGTTTTATAATTACTAATTTGATCTTTATTATAGATCTATTCACATTTTCTGTTTCTTCTTGAGTCAGATTGGGTAGTTTATGTCTTTCTAGGAATTTGTCCACTTAATCTAAGTTATGCAATTTGTTGAGATGTGGCTGCTGATGTTATGTCCTTAGAGTCCTTTTGGTTTCTTTAAAGTCAGAGGTAATGTCCCCTTTTTCTGTCCTGATTTTGATACATTGGGTCTTAACTTTTTGGAGGGGAGGGTGCTGTCTAGCTAAAGATTTGTCAGTTTAGTTTATATTTACTGTCAAAGAAGCAAATTTTAGTTTCATTGCTATTTGCTGTTGCTTTTCTATATTTTATTTCTTTCTCCTGAAGTGTTTATTATTTTCTTTCTTTTTGCTTTTGGTTTAGCTTGCTCTTGTTTTTTTCATTGTCTTAAGGTAGAAGGTTTGCTTATTGATTTGAAATATTTCTTCTTTTTTAATACAAGCATTTATGAAGGAAATTTCTCTTTAAGCACTGTTTTAGCTGCATCCCGTAAGTTTTGGTATGTTGTGTTTTCATTTTCATTTATCTCAGACTGTCTTCTAATTTTCCTTGTGACTCCTTTCTTAAACCACCAGTTATTTAGTGGCATATTGTTTAATTTTCACATATTTGTAAATTTACAAAATTTCCTTCTGGTTTTGATTTCTAGTTTAATTTCATTGTAGTCAGAGAGCATGCTTTTTCTGATTTCAGTTATTTTAATTTGATTGAGGTTTGTGTTATAGCCCATGAAAGCAAAAAACTAAGCCATAGACCAGCTAGAATTTTAACAGAGATAATCAAGGAAAGAGACAGCTAAGAAACCCCCAGTTCATCAGTATTTGTATGGCTCTTTTTAAGTATCACTAGATTGCTTTCTAAAAGGATCTAGATTTGCAAAGGTTTACATTGTTGCTGGCTACTCATAAGTCTACTAGCTTCACTGTAACCTCTTTATCTTGGGTGTTACACTTAATATGTGGTTTCTATTTCTACTGACTGTTTATTATTTACTGTGCTATAATACTTTATCAGAAGAACAGAGATAACTTTTGATTTATGTTCTTTACTCTCCTCTTCTCCCAAGTCACCTGGAACATCTGTGACTCCAAGTAGTGGGTCCTTTCCTAGAAGTCAACAGACATCTAAAGATAATCGTCAAGGTCAGTGGCAACGCCGAAGAAGGCTAGATGGAGCACTGAATAGAGTCCCAATTGGATTTTACCAAAAAGTATGGAAAGTTTTGCAGAAGGTAAGCATAACACATTGTAGATGTCTCTTTATTTTCCCTCCTGATATCCTCAGTCTCCTGGGCTGAGATATGACTTGACTGTGACATCAGTACAATTATATAACTGTCATATGCTCGTATGGACAAAACCTAGAAGAAGACATAATCAACATAATCAATGAAGTTGATTTGTTATTTTGATATTATTTATGATATAGTCTCTTTATATCACTGTCACTATGGTGTTGTTTATAAATTAGATTTCAAAAATCATCACTTCTCTGCCTTTGCCCATACTTGAACATTGTTGTACATTGTGATACATATCCTGCTTATCAAACTTGGTGATAAAGAGCCTTCTTTCTTTGTAGCTTTTGTAGAGTGGAAATGTTATTTGTAGCAATGTGCTGATGCTATAGTAAAACAGCTGGGTGTCTGGGGAGTTAGCATGGGAAGTTGTTCTATTTTTTTCTACTAAATAAATGAATGGATGCTAATGACCCAAAGACTCTGTTGGTGTGACCAATTTTTGTTTTTCTTTCAAAGGCCTGGCTTGCCAAAGACATTTAAGGGGACAGCACACCATTATGATTGTGACAGATTTACAGGGCCAAGAAGACCACACTACTCATTCATAGGTCTCATTTAATCTCTTAGGTGGCAATTTCTGCTTCATTGCCCTTGGCAAGGACCTGAAGAAAATTTCATCCAGGGCTTCAAAACCTTAGTTATGTTTCTCCCCTTAGCATGCTGATATTCTTCCAGGGACTGAAATAAGTGATCTTTTGGAAAGGTAAAAGTTGATTCCTCAAACTAGTAGCTCTGGCAATCTTCTTTTAGAGAGTATTACTAAAACTCTCCATCTAACTTCTGTAGTACCCTGGTCACAGACAGGTATTTTATCTCTACAGTTATGCCTGGGTTATGGCAATTCGATTTCACAGACATGTAGTGGGTGCTATTCTACCTCAGATACCGTGGGACGTATCTGTTCTTATCATCAGGAAGTTTAATCCATAGTTATTTTCTTAATTAGCAGCTATAAGATAAAGCCAAAATATGTTATGATAAAGGTGCAGGGACCACAAGGCCTTGCAAATACAAGAAAAAGAACATTTAAATATGACCAGGAAGGTTGAGTATTTTATGGCAGAATCAAAACTTGGACTTGGAATCCTGATGTAAGAGGACAAATGCACTCTTTTTTCATTCCATTCCTTTTACAGTGAATGTAGCATACTTATACTATTGGTACATATGTTTGCAGGCTGGTAATTCTCTGTACTAAGACTGTTATTTTGGCATATGGAATATGAGATGGAAGTGTCAGGTACCAGAGCCAATAAGCCTGCTGGATTGGCATCTTTGTCAATGGCTTAATATATGTTGTTTTAATTTATTTAACATCTAAGATGGCAAGTCCTTAATGCCCATTGCTATGTATTTTTGTAGTGATCATTTATTTTTTATTTTTTAATAGAATTTATTGTCAAATTGGCTAACATACAGAGTGTAAGGTGTGCTCTTGGTTTTTGGGGCAGATTCCCATGGTTTATCGCTTCCATACAACACCCAGTGCTCATCCCAACAAGTGCCTTCCTCAATGCCTACCACCCATTTTCCCCTCTCCCACATGCTCCCATAAACCTTCAGTTTGTTCTCTGTATTTAAGAGTCCCTTATGGTTTGTCTCCCTCCCCCTCTGTTTGTAAATATTTTTTTTCTCCTTCCCTTCCCCCATGGTCTTCGGTTAAGTTCCTCAAGATCCACATATGAGTGAAAACATATATCTGTCTTTCTCTTATTGACTTATTTCACTTGGCATACCTTCCAGGTCCATTCATGTTGCTGCAAATGGCATGATTTCATTCTTTCTCATGGCCAAGTAGTATTCAGTTCTATATATAAACCACATCTTGATCCATTAGTTGATGGACATTTAGGCTCTTTCCATGATTTGGCTATTGTTGAAAGTGCTGCTATGAACATTGGGGTACATGTGCCCCTATGCCTCAGCACTCCTTTAAATAGAGGGTAAATCTTGCATCTCCTGTAGCTCAGCCCTGCTTCTTGCCACATAATAATCACAAGCCCTTGGCAGGGACACTTGGGCTGCAAGGCCTTTCACTGGCCTCTGATTACTTGGCATCTACCCCATGAAGCACACTGCAGAGCAGGCAATATGTACAAGAGCTTTTCATCAGGAAGTATCCTTCACATGGGATGATAGAATAGTAAAATCATGGGGCTGGAGCTAGGCCCATAAAGTCCATGGTCCTGGTACCCAACTGAAGAACTTTAAGACAACCCCTTTCCCAAAGCATTACTGGTGACAGTGTTCACAAAATAATAGGACATCCACTTGAGACGTAGGTCTTCCTAATAATAATAATTAATTTATAATTTTTTGGAGTCACTGAACTTCTTAGACTAAATGTTTATGTGTTTTTCAAACTTCGGGAAGTTTTTATATTTTATATTTTATCAGCCCTGAACTCATTCTCTTCTCCTGAGATGTCAATTACCTGACTATTAGACCTTTAATTAATGCTCCAGGTCTTGAGGTTTCTTTTCTTTCCTTTCCTTTTTTGTATCTTCTAATTCTTGGCTAATATATTGTTTTTTCCATTTTTTCAAGCATGTTTGTAATCACATGGAATATTTTGGTAGCTCCCATTTATCAGCATATCTTTGGTGACAACATGTTTTTGCTGTTTTGCAGTGTCATGGACTCTCTGTAGAAGGTTTTGTTCTTCCTTCTTCAACCACTAGAGAGGTGAGATTCTGTGTCTTCCACATATATGTGATTGATGGTTGTGTCACTAAAGTATTTCAGTGATCATTTTTCAAAATAACAGTTCTATGACTTTAAATCAACTAAACCTGAAGTGCAGTTGAGGAAAGGAGAGAATGTTTTTTAAAAACAGAATAGGAAAAGAAGTAGAATGGGAATATTAGAGAGTAATTATGTATTACATTAATTATATAACGACAGCCTCTTTTAATGGTTAAGTTAGGCTGGTTTGTGTCGGTATTGCCAGAGTTGGAGAGGGCAGACAAGATAGAAATCTAGGAATGGATGGCCTCTCATGTCCCCATCCTTCTCCTTCCCACCTTTCTCTCACAGGATGCTTGTAGACTATTAGATTATGAACTAGTGGTCCTCATCTCTAGCCCTATGTCACAGCAAACTGAGCTCCTGTCTCCAATTTAGTGGATTAAAGTCCCCAGGGATGTAGCCTGGGCATCTGTACTTTAAAAAAAAATCCTTGGGGCACTTGGGTGGCTCAGTCAGTTGAGAGTCTGACTCTTGATTTTGGCTCAGGTCATGATCAGGCCGTGGGATCAAGCCAGCATGGAGCCTGTTTAAGATAGGATTCTCTTTCTCTTTCCCTCTGCCCTTTCTCTCTCTCTCTCTCTCTCTCTCTCTCTCTCTCTCTCTCTGTCTCTCTTTCTCTCAAATAAACCAACCAACCAACCAAAAATCCTTAGAAGGAGTCTGATATATAATCATGGCTAGAAAATATTGCCATCATCTACAGACATGTATTATTGGGTGCTTTTATATTTCCCATTTTGCCCAATCACATAGAAATTATAAAGAAAATAACTTTTATACTAAGCCAACAAAAGAACTAGAATTAGCAAATTAGGAATAGTAAGGCTGGATGGTAGAACATTCTCGAAAACACTGGAGTTGTTGCAGGCAATGGCTGGAAGGATGGGTGCAGAAAACTAATGGTATGCTTCAGGGCTTCACTCTTGCCTCTAGGCCTCTTCTCTAACAAAGGAGGGCACTTGTGGGGAAGAGCACTGGGTGTTATATGGAAACCAATTTGACAATAAACTATTACAAAAAATAAAATAAAGTGCAAAAAAAAAAAAGAACACTGTGCCCACTCCTTATCCTTTCTCTGCTTTTAAGCAAGATTGAAATGTTAATATAATTAATAATAATACACACCCACATGGTACCTTTAAGAGTCTTCAATGTACCTTTACATTTTCTTTAATTTGATCTTTAACACGGGTATGTGAGACAGCTAAGGAAGAGATTGTAGTTCCCGATTTACAGATAAGGAAACTAATTTAGGGAAATGAATTGTTCAGGGTCATGGAACTAGTAACTGACAAAGACCTTGATCTTTAGGGTCCAAATCTACATTGCCACCCTAAAGTATATACTCAATATAATTTTACCAAAAATTATTCTTCACTGCTCTTCACCCTAAAATAACTTTGTATTTCCTCATACCCATTTTAATCTAACAGTATACAAATGTTTTATATAATTCTAGTCATCCCGTACATACAGTTTTAAGATCTACTTAGATTTTTCCTTTATCTCCAGTCATATTTATTCTTTTAAATGACTCTATAATAACCCATGAAGTTGCTGTACCATAATATACCATTATTTACACGACCATTCCCTTGTTTAGATTACTTTTCATTTTACATTTGTGACTAATGCTGCTATAAACACTCTTACACATAGGGCTTTTTTCCCTCTTGAATTATTAACTTTATATACACTCTCAAAAATAATATTGTGGGTTAGGGGGCATTGACACTTTAATGACTCTTGTTATGCATTTCCAGACCGTGGTCCAATAAGATTGGACCAATTTACTTACTCAGGTACTTTGAAGGAGACCGAGCTGTGCTCTTGGCTACAGTGCTTTTCCTGCCCTTCACAAAAGGTGATTGATGCCTCCTGGATGATAGGCTCTTAGGAATTGACTTTTTTTTTTTTCTCTATCACAGATGACTCCAGGCGAGATTAAATTCTCTGTTCATGTGGAGTCTGTCCTGAACCGTGTACCTCAACCAGAGTACCGCCAGCTTCTGGTTGAAGCCATCCTTGTCCTCACCATGATGGCAGATATTGAAATTCATAGTATTGGAAGCATCATTGCTGTGGAAAAGATAGTGCATATTGCTAATGACTTGTTCCTTCAAGAACAGGTAGGCAAGCCGCAAACCTGTTGTTTTCTCCAAGGGGAATGTCTGATACTAACCTGACTACATTCAGAGCTCTTCATGAAGCCAGGGTCACTTTCTTGTATTCTCTTCCTCATAGCTCTTTTCTGGGCTCCTTTGTAGTGGCTCTGCGCTCTGTTTGCAAAAGAAGTAGGCTGCGGGAAGGCCTCTGTCTTTCACGAAGTGTTTTTGTGATTGTGTTAGACTGTAAAGTTGCCTGGAATTCAGGAGGCTTTTATGCTTTTCATCATATTTCAGTCTTCTTATCACATGACTTTTTGTAGCAATAAAGACTTAAGGAGAGACAATTGGATAGCATAACCTTTTTGGACTATTAAGGAAAAGAGAAGATTTCACTTTGGCTTGGTTTTGTTTTGTTTTTGCTTTGGCTACTTACCTATAGGAAAACATTAAAGTGAAACTTCTCATTTTCTTAATGTATCTTCTTCCAGGAAATTAACCACATTTAAAAAATGCAGACTATTGAAAGCATTCCAAATTTTCCTAGATTAAGAGTAGAAACACTGAGGTGAAGGACATGCCCTGTTGTCAATAGGAAAATCTCCAAAATATGTAATAGGTGTTTCATTCTATTATTAGGCTCTGTGGAAAAATGCAAAAAAAAAAAAAAAGTATCCAGGACAGTCTTAATTTAAAAGATTCTGGATTGCAGAATCAGCCTATCTCATTTAGGCATAGACTCTAACTTGGAAAGCTTACAGTCTATTTGAATTAAGTCGGCTTAGAAAGAAATAATCATCAAAAGCAAGATAAAATAATACATACTGAAATCAGTAGTACTGGAAAGATTCAGACCCAAATCCTTCCGGGTGACTTGTAAGTATTAACATTTGACTCTTAACAGGTACAACTCATTTAATTGACTGTTATATTTAACTTTCAAAAATTCTGAACAATTAATTCTTTAGACGTAATGTCATAGGGGACAGATGGGTGGCTCAGTTGGTTAAGCATCCTACTTTGGCTCAGGTTGTGATCTCCTGGTTCATGGGTTCGAGTCTTGCATCAGGCTCTGCTGTCAGCTCAGAACCTGGGACCTGCTTTGGATCCTCTTTCCCCTCCCCGCCCCCTGACTGCCTCTCTCTCTCTCTCTCTTTCTCTCTCTCTCTCTCCCTCTCTCTCTCTCTCTCTCTCTCTCTCTCTCTCTCTCTGCCTCTCTCTCAAAAGTAAACATTAAAAAAAATTATTAAAAAACTAATGTCATAGGATTTGGGTATGTAGTGAAAAATGCACATATAGAAACTCAGATTCAACATTTTGTGCATAACTCTGATCCCTTCCTACCAAAACAGCCTAACATTCGACTAGCTGGTGATGGGGAGGAGGCTTTGTTATCCCAATCAGGACTTTAACTAGTAGGATTAGTAACTTTTCCTTTCCCCTGTGTTTTCCTCACCCTTAAAAACCAAACAGAAAACCCTCGGGGCAGATGATACCATGTTGGCCAAGGATCCTGCATCTGGCATCTGTACTCTTCTGTATGACAGTGCACCCAGTGGCAGGTTTGGCACCATGACCTACCTCTCCAAGGCGGCTGCCACCTACGTACAGGAGTTCCTGCCTCACAGCATCTGTGCCATGCAGTGAGGCCTCTGGGCCCTGGCTGCGGGGAGCCTTTTGAAAGCTGGTTCCGCTCCGGTTGATGATGCATGAGACTGAAATGTGTTGGCCTGATCACTCCTACCCTGCCCCTTTCCATCCCATCCCACCCAAGAAGAATGAACTTTTCTGATCCACTAACTACTTTAGAAGTGAACCTCTGCCTGGAGGAATATGCCCACCCAGGCACTTTCTTGTAGGCCTTAATTCATTTATGGTTCTTGGAAGTTTGCATGTGTTTTTATCCTCCAGATCTGTTAGAAATTTAGTTTCCTAACTACTGTTTGGAGAGCAGGTATTAATAATAACTTATGACTGAAGTTTGGAAAATTTTCTTATGTGTAGTTTCATTGTGTGAATGAGTGGTGGGTGCTTTGGGACATTATTTCAAGTGGAAAACCCTAAAGTGTTGGATTTTATACTTCCACACATTGGAAATATCTATTCTAAGTGCCTTTTCTTGGGAAAGGAGACTACCACATCATGGTTTTTTTTCTTTATTCACACGTTGCCTCACACTGAGTGACAAATGCCTTTCTGTACAGAATTATTGTCCCAGCTCTTGCCCTATCTGTATCTGCACATATAATTTCTACTCTCCCTTTGGTGAAATATCAAAAATGCAAGTGTCTGTATTTAAGAATTTCTGTATTAGCAATTGAAATCACATTTTCTGAAGATGGCTGGTGCTCAGAGATGTATCTGTAGCAGAAAATGCAGAATAATCCAGGAGCCAGGAGCCCAATTTCAAAAAGGAAGGGAGAAGATGCCTGTGATAGTGTCTTATGCCTAGGGAACAGAGAGGGAATCAGAGGTAAGTTAGTGCCCCAAAGAGAGCCTTGTGCACCAACTTTTGCCTCTGAAGAGTGGGCCAACACACAATATGCAAAATAACTGAAGTCTCTGTCTTTGGCAAACAGGAATCCAGCAGTCAAGTCTATAGTTGCCTTCCCAAGCAGTCCTTCCTTGGTGGTCCTTACCTGTCTGTCTCACTCACCTACTCACTTTCTACAGCATTCAACCCCTACCCGCCACCAACTCCCTGCCCTCCCATCGGTTCTTAAACTCTTTCGCTTACATTTTCACTCCCTGATTCTATTGTTCATATCTATGTGTATTTTGAAATCTATGGGCATATATATGTTTCTTGTAAATAACTGCATTTGTGTGTATGTCTAAGCATACACGGGAATTTTTCTAAATGTAACTAGTTTTGATGTGTCTGTATACCTATCTGTATCTAAATTTGGCAGACTATGTAAATATGTGTTATATGGATGGTGGTGACTGTGCCTGCAGGCTGACACACCAAGAGTAATGGAGGAATCCAAAAGTCCTTTTCCCTAGTCCCATGCTTAGGTAGCTTCGTTTGAAGAATGTTTCTCCTACCTTTCTTAGTTCAGGCTGCTGTAACAAAATACTGTAGACTGGGTGGCTTAAATAAGAAACATTTATTTCTTACATTTCTGGAGGCTGAGATGCACCGGTCAGGATGCCTGCAGACTCAGTGTTTGGTGAGGGCCCTCTTCCTGGTTTGCAGATGGCCACCTTCTTGCTATGTCCTCACATGGCAGAGAAAGGGGGAGGGAGGGTGGGTACTCTAGTCTCTTCTTCTTCATAAGGGCACTAGTCTCGTCATGGGAACTCTTCCCTATGACCATCTAATTCTGATTACCTTCCAAAGGCCCCCAACTCCAAATCCCATCACCTTGGGGACTAAGGCTGAATCCCCAATGTGAATTTTGGAGGGATCCAAACAATCAGTCCATAGCACTTTCCTTCTCCTTGTTTATGTGTAAAGACTGCTATTTACCTGTTTGCACTCAAGTGACTTCCTACTTCAGTCCTTTCCTTTCTCTCAGATTTTTCAGATTTTTCTCCAAGCATGGGGCTTGGGCTGGGGAGCTCTGAACAGTTTTTACAGAACCAGTGACAGTTTTTTGAGTTCATGAGTAAGCGAGCATACTAAGTAGGGTGATAGAAGACAGAGAGTGGAAATGAAAAAAGATAGTCAACCTTTTTAGTAGGTCTCTCAGAGCAAATGGAAACACACAGTAAGTAGCTTTCTGATTATGTGATTTTCTGGTAACTTTATGAAGATAATTTATGACCTGTTCTGACACCGTTTGTCTTTTTACTGGCCACGTACCCCAGCCATCTGGAGCGGCACAGGTGTAAACCACTGCTCTCGCCCATGCTAATTTGCCTGAACTGACACTGACTACTGTGTTTCTCCGAGTTTACTAAATTACCTATCAGTGTGCTCTCCATCCAGTGCTATTTCACATTTAAAGCAACTTTTTAGGAACCTTGATATGCATTTTATTCTTTGTAAGCGTGTGATACTAAATGAGATTTTGGACTTTTTTTAAAAGCACTTCTGTTTTGAAACTAGAATTAAAAATTAGAATGTCCAATTAAATTATATCTGATGCCAGTGTGCAAAAATTTATGTGTGTTTTTGTGACTGTGGTTTATTTCATAGCTCTATTTTACATACTCTGTTTAATTATACAGTACAGTCAAAGCTCATTAACTGGGTCAGAGTAGAATTATCTTAACATGGAAATCATATATTATATATTCTATAATATGTTAGATAATATAGGTAAAGAAACACAGTTTTATATTTCAAATACATACCCACTCAAACTAGGCTCACTAAATTAAAACAGGCTTATTAACATCTTTAGGGGACCTGTCCTGGTGAATGAATAAGTCGGATTTTTACTCAGTGTTACAATTGTGTGCAAATGGGGCTTCTGTACTACTGGAGGGTACTTAACAACAATTTGTTCGCCTAAGTATTATAAATATTTGGCAGAATCCTGTTTATACTACTCATTAACCATCATGTAACAAGAGAGGGTATATTCAGTAAGGATCAACCAGTCTCCAGCCCCATCCTCCCTAATTAGGTTTCACTACACTGTGTGTTCATCACACAACTGGTGGGGCAAACATTATTGTTCTTACCCATGGCTCACAAAACCTCTACTGCCCCCCTTTGCACTTACTCAATACTTAGTACCTACACTAATGCAGTGGAGATAAATACAGTGTTTTCCGCATTTAGTCTTTGTTTCTAATTAAACTTGAGTGACCTTAGGTCTTGATTTGCCCAGGACAGCCTCCGTTTATACCTGTTGTCCTAGCATAATTATTAATAGCACTCTTTGTCACTCTCAAAAGTGTCCCAGTTTGGATGATATGGTTGCCCTATATTTAGCAGAAGTCTTATTTCTTTTAAGGCTAGGCCTAAAAGCCAAGGACATGTTCTCAAAAGTACTCTTGCAGTCGTGGTGTAGGGGTAAGGAAACAGTAGGGGGAGACTTAAATAATATCTCTTAAATCCTAAGCAATATTTGAGGGCTTACCAGATTACAGACATTGTTATACAGGCAGTTGGCATGAACCATTTTATTCTATCTTCACAGTTTCCATGTGAGCTAGATACTGTTGTCATCCTCATCTTACAGATGAGAGAACTGAGGTGCTGAGCATTTAAGCAAATTGTTCAAAATCAAACAGCTGGTAAGTGGTAGAGCTGGGATTTGAGCCCAAGCAGTCTGGCTCTAGAGTTCCCATTCTTGACAATGACACCCTCCAAGTAAAAGACATTAAAACAAGGGTCGGTCTGTTGAGTACAGTTGAGGCATCTGTAGGCAGATTGTATGGCATAGTGGGCAATGGGCAGAAATGCACAAAGACAGTAGCCACAGGAGTAGTGCCTTTTCAGTGTGTTTGCTTTCCCTTCTGCCTGCTTCTGCCAGCAAGCAAAGACAGGCAAGATTGCCAAAAGAAGTGGCATAGCCCAACCTGAACTTGCTGATTCAAAAACTACCTTTAACAATAATGGTTGAAGAAAGTGAGTCAAGGAATTTATCCAAGGTACACACCAGTACACTTTGGAACCAAAGTTCAACCTACTTCCTCTGAACTTATGCCTTCCATCTGCAATTCCAGTGCTTTGGGAAGGGTTTTCTTCCCAAGCGAAGGACCGTATGGATATTAAGCATGTGGAAAAATGAGGTTAGGGACCTGTGGCATGGTTTGTGCTCTCTCTTAATCATGAACAAGGGTCCAGCCACCCTGTGAGATTTGCTGCAGCAATAGGCTGCCAATTTCAGAGCCTCATTGCAAAAATTTATCTTACTCCATACTTGAGTCATCTTGCCACGTTGTGCATCAAATGGTGATACTGTTTCACTTTAGAAGTGTGTTTAAGTGTTGAGCTACCTGCTGCTACATCTGAAAGAACACAGAGAACAATCCTTTTTGGTATTATCTTATTACGGTCCATATTTTAGGGTGCCAGCTGGCCAGCCTATATCCTGCTCTCCTCTTCCTTCCCCTGCCTATTCGTGAAGGCCCAGGACAAATCCCATTTCCTCTTTATATTGTCAACCTGCCATGGTCTCAACTTTCAGTGAACTCCTACAGCCCCACAGACTCCTTCCCCTCGGTCTGTAAATGTGTGCTTTTCTCTCTTATCCTAAAACAATCATTCATGAGCTCTAACATCCCCTGATATACTAATTCCTTCTTTTCACAATCAAATTTCTTCAAAGAAGAAGCTACACCTGATAGTGTTGGTTTCACTCCTTAACCCCTTGTAATCTGGCTTCCTCCCCCTGCCTTGTGTGTGTGTGTGTGTGTGTGTGTGTGTGTGTGTGTGTGTGTTCATAGAGCACAAGTCAGCTCCTAATGGCAATGACATTGTTACTACCTCTCCCTTCTTGTGACCCTCTCATCCTTCAATTTCTGTGAAACTGTACTACATTTGTTCTCACCCAACTATTTCTTCTTTTGTCTCCTTTCTGGCATCTTTTTTCTCCTCCTAGCCTCCACAAAAAGGCATTCCCAAAAGTTACACTCTTCTTCCTAGGTCAAAAGATTCTCACCATGGTGTGGGGTAGGCTTTAAAAAGTGACTTGATCTGATTTACTTTTTTTTTTTTTTTGCCCCAACTTCATTCTGGTGTCTGCAAGAAGACTAGATTGTAGTTCTACAAAAGTAGAGGTAGAAACCTGTGAGATATTGCAGAAAGTCCAGGTGAGAGATGACAATGCTAGGGCTGGGGTAGTGGCATTTCTTTTCCCATTGCCCATACCCTAGTTTGTTTATTTAATTTTTTTAATGTTTATTTATTTTTGAGAGAGATAGAGAGAGACAGAGCGAGAGAGACAGAGTGTGAGTAGGAAGGGCAGAGAGAGAGGGAGACACAGAATTGGAAGCAGGCTCCAGGCTCTGAGCTGTCAGCACAGAGCCTGATGCAAATGGTGAGATCATGACCTGAGCCTAAGTCAGCATGAGCCACCCAGGCGCCTCACCCATACCCTAGTTTAAATCATTACTTTTTATGTGGACCACTGTGGCAGTCTCACTACCTCTAGTCTTTCAATAGTTATTCTTTCCTACATGCCACTCCTGTAGAAATCATTGTTTGTATTTTAAGATTTCTGTTTAAATGTCTCCTCATTTGCCACAGGATGAAGTCTGTTCTCTTTAGCCTGGCATTTACAACCCTTCATCATCCAGCCTCTTCAGCTAAACTAGTCTAGAAATGTTCACCTTTGTGCTTTTGCTTATGCTGTTGATTCTAGTCAGCGTGCTTCTCCACACCACACCCCTGATCCCATCCTCACCAAGTAAAATCGTGTCCATCCACTAAGACCATCTCAAATGCCACTGAATAGGAATCCTAGTTGCCATTTATTAAGTACTTAAAGTTTAGTTGTGAAGTAATCTAAGCCTGCTCAATTCATTATCTGACTCTGCTGCATTGCATACTGTTTCTTCAAGAATGCAAATTCTCTGAGTGCAGAAATAAGATTGTAGTCCATCTTGAGAATTAAATCCTTCACGGTGATACATTTAGTTGCCTTCAGATAAATGTTTAACGAATGATGGAATGATCGTAGAACTTTGAACCAATTCTAAAAGAAGCATAAGGGTTTACATTCTAGTTAAAGAACACATCATGGGGTGGGGGGATTTTCCAGAATAGTAAGTATTCAGGGAATACTAAATGGAGGATTGAACTAAGTTAGATTTAACACAAAGTCATCCTGCAGGAATGAGGTTTACATAGTAAAGGGAATGTTCAACGGCTTTAGTGTCAGGCGGACCTACTTTTGAATGCCTGCTTTTCTGCTTAATAGGTGTGTGACATTGAACAGCCATTTGCTCTCTCTCTAAACTGCATCTATAAAATGGGCATATTACAACATCCTTCATAGGACTTTTGGAAAGATGAAATGAAATAATATATCCGAGTGCATATCAGAATGCTCAATAAGTGTTTATAGAGTAAAAAAAGGCAAGCTAGTAGGAAAGGAAGTAAGGATGTTGGATTGTCTGAGGGGTGTTAGCAGGTCACTTCAGGTTGATGTGAGAGGTGGGGTGGGGGGACCTGGGGATTGGCCGACTTGCATCATATCACAGGGGCGGCCAGGAGCCTGGAAATACTGATGATCATTCTAAAGCTGTTTCAGGATATTATGTAATGTGGAACCTCACACTAAATCTAAAATATTTCAGTAACCCTTGTATAGCTCCAGAAGCAAAAGGAGGGAGGGAAGGGAAGCTGCAGTTTGCAAACATCACTGAAAGTATCTGCTCACCCCCTCCCACATGAATTTTCAAAGAGTAATTTGACATCGCTGTTTGATTGGAATCTACAAAGCAATTTCCAGATTACCAGCCAGCCTCTTAGGAAAGTGCTTTCGGCCTTGCCAGAGTGAATTATTGAGGTTTATAACTCTTACATGGACATGGATTGCTAATGATGAAAAGGAATAAACTAAAGTTGCGGTACAGAATTTACTGTGTAAATTTTTCAATCTTTTGTACCCATTTATTAGTCCCCCACCAAAAAAAAGCCCGTCTAACGTAGCTGGGTGGTGCTGGGCTCTTGGTGGCCACATTGTGTCTATCCTTAAATATTTACATGGGTGTATCTGCAGATTGAAACAATTCATGAAGAGCTGAAGCGGCTTTATTTTTTTAAGCGCTAAAACTCACATTCGCGGCTGTTTTAGTAATTAGCCCCGGCTCTTCCGCTATTCGAACCCCTCAAAACTACATCTCCCAGCATGCTCTAAAGCTGGTCTGACCTCATTTCAAATGGCCCCGTAGGGCAACAAGGATGGTTAGTTTTGACCGTGCTTATTTGTCCCATAAAATATCGATCCTAACTGGCAGTTATTTGGGCTTTTATGTTTGCCTACCCCTCGGTTTTGAACGGTGGTCATTAAATGAAGGGGTTCTGGCCTGGGAGGGCCGATGTATTCCTTCAATTGGTTGGGGAGCTGGGACAGTGTCTCTGGCGATAACGAGAATAGGACGGAATGTTGACCAGGGAGCACCGCCACGGCCGTTCAGAGGAGCAGGAACCGGAGCCCGGGCTGAGTCCGAAAAAAGCCGGATCCAGACGGTGGCTCTGGAAGGGCTGGAATTGGAAGATGGAGGAGCCGGAAGAACCGGAGGACAGTGGGCAGTCGCTGCCTCCAGTATACATCTACAGTCCCGAGTATGTCAGCATGTGCGACTCCCTGGCCAAAGTCCCCAAACGGGTAAGAGAGGTGGGGATAAAAGACCGTGGGCTTTTGGGGTGGGGGTGGAGGCCGTTGGACTGGACGGCATTAGGAAGCAGAGAGCATACCGGGCTGGGGAAAATCTTCAGAAATTTGGGCAGCTGTGCCAGGCGATGGAGGAAGTGTTCCCTTACAGTTTCTGAGAGCCCAGCATTTATCCGCCGGGGCGGCCAACGCACCGGTGGGGGTAGGGGTGCGGGGGAGGGGATGGTGTCTCCACTACAGGAGATCCCTGAAGTGGAGAAGATGCTGCAGGAGAGATACGTTCCAGCTCCTCGGAGAGGCCCGGTAGCTTTCTCCTTAGCGATTTATATACTTTGTATCTATTTTGTCTAAAGTGCATTGCAACTGGTAAGTAAAAAGAAGGTAGGGGAGTTAAAAGTTACTTTCTTTGTTCAGGATGATGAAGTCGATGGTATTTCTCTGAATTAAACATTTAAGAAAAGTTTTTCTGCCTTTTTTCTTTTTTGTTGATGTTTTTAGGCCAGTATGGTACATTCTTTGATTGAAGCATATGCACTGCATAAGCAAATGAGGTAAGTTGTCTTTCTTGAACCGAACCCTGAAGCTAACCGCTCCTAGCCTTAGTATCCTACTTCACAATGGAGCTAATTAGGAAGAGAATGGTCCTTTCTTTCAAAGATTTTTTGCAATTCAGTATTTGTGATCTGCCTGTAACCTAGTGAAAGTTCTTGAAGAATTAAGAAAACTTGAAAAAACTGCGTCAAGCAGTTAAGACCCGTTAGAAATAAGACTCTATTGCTGGAAGGGAAAGTTATCTAGGGATAGGTGTTCTGTGGAGATTTTGAGGTGAGTACACAAGGGTGCCCACCTGATGGGAAAAAGTTTTTTTTTTTTCACCTGGGACATGTTCTGGGATTTCTATGTGTTTGTTTCTAAGCCAAATCTGAGGGTGTGTTTTCAACTTAAGACTTTTAGACACCCCATCACCACCACCTAACTTTTACAATTAAGCCTGGAAACAAGTCAAGGCCAAAGCAAAACTCCTGCAACCAGGCCAGAACTCAACACAGACTTAAGTGCGTCTTAAAAAAAAAAAAAAGAAAGAAAGAAAAGAAAAGAAAAGAAAAAAGAACTTGCCGTTTATCGTTATAAGAGTAAATATTATAACCCTGTCACTTGTAGCATTATTTACAACATTGTCTGACCAAATAGGTAAGTGTCTACTCTGACTTATGTGGTATGCTTCATGTATCCTCCAGAAGGTAGTGTAATAGGCTTTTGAATTTTATCCTTATTAACAAAATCATTTTTTGAGTACCTTATTTTTTTTAACCCATATGTTTGGTAGACATAAAAACTGCATGCCTTCCCTCACAGTACTTAACGTTTCCAAAAATTACTTTAGGGGTGCCTGGGTGGTTTAAGGATCTGACTCTTGATTTCCACTCAGGTCATGATCTCATGGTTTGTGAGTTCGAGCCCCACATCAGGCTCCATGCTGACAGTGTGGAGCCTGCTTGGGATTCTCTCTCTTTCCCTCTCTTTCTGCACTTCCCATGTGTCCCCCCCCTCCCTCCCTCCCTCTCTCTCTCTCTCTCTCTCTCTCTCTCAAAATAAATAAAATAAACATAAAAATTATTTCAAGACAAACAAGGAATCAATGCAAAGCAAAACTGTCCCATTCCCTTGCTATTAAGCAGAGAGGCTTTCTGTAAGTATTTGTTAGATAAGAGGAAGGGCACTAGAAAAAGGACTTATTAGGGCTGGGAAACATGGTCCAAGAAACTGTAACATTTTTATTTTAATGCACAGATTTGTCATTTTCTTGAAAGAGAAGCGAGAGTCCTGTATCTTAGCTATATGTATTTAATTTTTTGATATTTACTTATTTTTGAGAGAAGGCACACGGGGGAAGGGCAGAAAGAGAGAGAGGGACAGAGGATCCAAATTAGACTCTGTGCTGACAGCTGTGAGCCTGATGTGGTGCTCGAACTCATGCACGAGACCAAGACCTGAGCTGAAGTCACACCCTTAACCGACTGAGTCATCCAGGTGCCACTATATATATTTAATTGTTGAGACTGAGCTACATGATTCTTCTGGCCTGCTTGGTGATAGTAGTAGCCTATACAGTCATATTCATGAAAAACTCATGGCTGAGTTCCCGGTCAGCCAATATTAAAAAACCATTACTGCCTCCCTGTGACCTAGGTCATTACTCTTCCAATTTGAATGTACATATGAATTACCTTGTTAAATTCTGATTCAGTAGATCTGAGGTGAGGCTGATGGTTGAAGTTCTGCCTGTCTGACAGGTTCCCAGATGCTGTTGTTGCCGCTGCTGCTGGTTCATAGACCACCTTTTAAGGGGCAGTGGCAGAGTCAGGAGAAGAAATGGGAATAGGCAGCTAGAGGTTAAAAGTGGTAAGTGCTGTTGTTAGCTTAACAACACCCTGTATTCTCTGAATCACTTCTATTTGCCACTTCCTGTGAGGAGTTAGTTGAGAGCTTCTCAGCAAAGCCCAGTTCCAACCTGTTTGCCCCTTCTCTTCCTCTCACAGACGGATGTGAGGGACCAAATATAGGAACTTTTATGTTTTGAGTTGCCTATTTCTTATCTGTTAGTATTAACAATAATGATAGTTGTCCACAAAGCATTTTCATATGTTATCACTTCGTTTTCACATTAAGTATCATAAGATCTCCCTACTTTACAGGTGAACAGTCAACTTGCCTGAGGTTATCGAGTTCATAAGTACTGAATTAAGAAGAGGTGCCCAATTCTCTACTCCAAATTCAAAATTCATGATAATAGAGTTGCCTATTAAAGTGAAACTAGGGACAACTGGGTGGCTCAGTCAGTTAAGCATCCAACTCCTGGCTTTGGCTCAGGTCATGATCTCACAGTTCATGGGATTGGGCCCCAAGTCAGGCTCTGTGCTGACAGTGCAGAGCCTGCTTGGGATTCTCTGTCTCCCTCTCTCTCTGCCATTCCCCTGCTTTCTTGCTTGGTCTCTCGAAATAAATAAACAAACTTAAAACATTTTAAAGTAAAACTGTAGTTGAAAGGATCATATGTCCCAATTAGGAACTGATTCAAGTGCATATCTCTCTCCCTACTAGTTTGTCATGGAAGTTGTAACTCACAGAATGAAGTTTGCCTAATATCTGATTATTTCACGTAAATATAATCACTCGCTTTTTTTTTTTATTACCTATGAACTCAAGGGGGAGATCTATCCTCTCACCCCTTATTAATGGAATCATTACATAGATGTGAGGAAGAGAAGACTACATCAGTAGAATAAGAGAACGTGTTTATTATTTCAGCCCACTGGAACTGGGAGCTGGGAGATGTATTTTCTGCTCAGGTTGCTGGCTCCTGCTTACAGTTTCTGGCATACTCTGGGTCTGACTCACTCACCTCTCTTTGTTCTCTGTTATTATTAGGATAGTTAAGCCCAAAGTAGCCTCCATGGAGGAGATGGCCACCTTCCACACTGATGCCTATCTGCAGCATCTCCAGAAGGTCAGCCAAGAAGGAGATGACGATCATCCGGACTCTGTAGAATACGGGCTAGGTAAAGTCATTACCAGGCAACAATGAGAGATAGACAACCTCTACCTATAGATTGTAACGACTTATTTTATAACTTGCATGACAGTCTTTATTTTTTAATTAAGAACTAATGTGTTAACCAGAGTATTAATCTCTTAGCTTAGACACATATATCTCATTTAACCAGCAAACCATATGAGTTGAGCAAAGCTGAATGATGGATCAGATGGAAGGAAATCTTTTAGTTGCTTAAGCCTAATAGCAATGCCCAGATTGGGTCTGGCTGTAACCTTATATTTTAACTTGAGTACATATTTATGTTTCCGATAAGTTTTCAACCCTATTTCACATTAAATAGCTGTATTTTTTAAAACTGTAGGTGGCCAATGGGATAGTCCACAGAAACAGCACGGTTTACTGGAACTCTGGTCTGGGAGATAGGCAAGTCAAGGGGTCTGGGTCCCAGGCCTGGCTCTGTATGACCACAGAGAAGATATCACCTCTCAGGACTCCATTTCTGCATCTGTAGGGTGTGACTAGCTAATCTTAAAGGTTTAGTCTTTCTAGGTCCAACACTTTAAACAAATTCTTTCCCCAACATTGGAAATGTTTGACTCTCATTTGGAAGCTGATGTTAGCACAGTAGCTTTTTGGTAAGATATGTTGTTGTTACTTCTCAAGCTATACCTCCTAATAGGGTTCCAGATTCATTCCGATGTGCGGAGGTAGGACTTTCCTCCTAAACCCCCAAGCAATGTTCAGGATACCGGCTGAGTGTCCTCAATTCATCTCAACTCTGACAGTATCTTCCTGGAGATAGCATCAGATCTCACAGGTTAAGGACTCAGTCCCACAACACTGCTCTACTCTTCAGATACCAGTCTCAAGCCCAGGTTGTTACCTGTGCTTTTGACTGGCCATAAATCAGAAGTCCCTACAACCTCCTCATTGGGTTTAATTTGCTAGAGCAGTGCATAGAACTCAGGGAATCCATTTACTCACTAGATTACTGGTTACTTACCAAAGGATATATATAACTCAGAATGGCAAGATGGAAGAGATGCATAGGGCAAGGTATGATGAGAGGATGTGGAGCTTCCATGTGCTCTCCAGGCATACCGCTCTCCCCACATCTCCACGTGTTCACCAAACCAGAAGCTCTCCCAGCCAGCCTTTTGGGGTTTTATGGAGGCTCCATTACACAGACATGACTTATTAGATCATTGACCGATTGGTGATCGAACTCGATCTCCAGCCCCTTCCTCTCACAGGAGGACAGGGGATAGGACTGGTCGTCCTAACCTTCTGATCACCTGGTTTGCTCCACTGGCAACCAACCTCCATCCTGAGGGGCGATCCACAGGTCACCTCATTAGCATCACAAAGACACCTTTATTGCTATCATTACTCAGGAAATTCCAGCAGTTTTAGGAGCTCTGTGTCAGAAAGGGAGATGAAGATCATGAATAAATATTTCTTGTTATAAAAACCACAGTATCACACCTCCTCTTTCTCCAGTTCATCTTTTAACAAACTCTTCTGATGTTTGCCCAAAGGTTATGACTGCCCAGCCACCGAAGGGATATTTGACTACGCAGCAGCTGTAGGAGGGGCTACAATCACAGCTGCCCAATGCCTGATTGATGGAATGTGCAAAGTAGCAATTAACTGGTCCGGAGGGTGGCATCATGCAAAGAAGTAAGAAAATGACCTTTCTGCTTTCTGCCTCTTTCCTTGAGTCAGTTTCTTAGTTATGTAAACTCTTACGCTTGTTCTATCAGCATTTATTAGGAGACTTGTGTATGCATATAGCACTTTACCAGGCATCCTGAAGAGATACAAGTGAAATAGAAGAAGATGGGACGATATAATGGAAAGCACACCATTGAAAGTCAGGATACCTGGGCTCTATGCCTAGTTTTTCTGCAAACTTGGCTAACTGACTTGGAAATATTAACCTCTCTGAGCCTGTTTTTCCATCAGGAGAATGGGCAGGGCAAAGGATTTAACTAGACAATCTCTACATTTCTTTCCAGCTTTTTGGAAATTCCCCTCACTTCAAGGGACTTATGCTCTAGAAACACTAACAAAACTAGAATAAGTAGGGGGCAACATCAATTTTTTTTTTACCCACTGAATATATGTATGAGCTGAAGAGATTTAGCAGTATGGAGAAATTAATCATGGAAGTCTTGGAAGAGGTGAATTTTAGAGCTAGTTCTGAAAGAAGTGGCAAACAGATTTTCAAACAGGTGGAAAATTGATGAGAATAGATTTAAAACAAAAGGCTGAAGAATCAAGAAGGAAACTCATGCTGCCATCTCTAAGGATAGTGGCAACCAACTGAGAGAGTTCAGTGTCACTCTAATAAAGGGCTTGTGAAACAGCTGTTCTCAGGTGCTGCTTGGAGCTAGAGTCATCCTTTTGGAGTTTCATGTTAACATTTCACACAGCTCTACTCTGTGTCTGACAAGGACTGCTAAGACAACATTTGTCCTCCTATATGCTTGCTTCCTATGTGTGTCATACTTCATACATATTGGAGGAGAAGAATTTTTACAGCTCTGAAGCGATAACTTGCTGGGTGAGTGAAATGAAGCAGCAGTGGTAGTAACTGCTGCTGCATCTTTCACACATCAGCTGTGCATACTGTTGGCCATGACTTTGATACTCCTCGGTGCTCTGGAGTCAGAGAAAATGACACTTTGGTTTTCAGAATAAAACTCTGAGTACAACCTCAGCCTATGAAGGTTTACATACTAATATGGAATTCGTTTCTTCAAATCGGCAGATTTTGTGCATAACCAAGGAAGTCCTTGAGAAAGTTTACTACTAGAATCTACTACTGAGGGGATGGTGCTAAGAGAACCAGTGTTTAATAATGAGTTTTACATGTCCTTAAAAACAAAAAGAAACAGCTTACCTTTTGTTAGCCTTCTCTCTATTAAAAATTTTCAAAATAAAGACAATGATTCCTAGGACAAAGAAAGTGACCCTCCCTCTCCTTTAAACCACATATGAAAGGCAGAGCGGTTGGGGGGAGCAGAGAGGTGGGGGAACCCAACCTTTTTTAATCAATGACCTCTATTCTCTTTATGCTTAGCAAGTTGGGAAGAAAAGTAATGTAGTTTCATGAAAATTTTTTGTATAATTTTTTTGAATTTTTTAATATTTATTTTTGAGGATCAAAGACAGAGCATGAGTGGGTAAGGGCAGAAAAAGAGAGAGACACAGAATCTGAAATAGGATCCAGGCTCTGAGCTGTCAGCACGGAGCCTGGAAATGGGGCTTGAACCCACAAACTGTGAGATCATGACCTGAGCCAAAGTCAGATGCCCAACGACTGAGCCACCCAGGTGCCCCAGATCTTATATATTTAAATTCAGGGCCTGGGTCAGTTTCCAGTGGAATATCCAGTTACCTGCCACTTCTCACTGTTTTGCTTTAAAATGAAGCACACTCTATCTAGAACCAATCATGGCTGCTTCTGGGCTGCATGTAGGTGGGTATTATCTTACCTGTTTCAGACAGCTTTCAGCTGATCCAACCTGGAAACAGATACTGTGGTGAATAGAAATTACAGTCTCTAGGGATTGCCCCAATTCTGGTCCAAATTCTATGGGGTTCTTGGCGCCTCTGGAACATCTCTGTAGATGGACTACAGGCATTTAGCCCAGCAACGTACATCTACCCAGCATTATCTATTATAACCACAATGTTTATTTAAACTTTTCCATCGCCAAATACTCATATAGATTCGTACATGGCATTTATTCATCCAGCATCCACTGATTAAGTACCTACTATTTGTCAAGCATATGTTTATCATCAGTAATAAGCATAGATATAAAAATTGAGGCATGGCACATTTTTTTCCCTGACCAATTTTGAAAAACAAAATCTTCAAAATATCCTCGTTCTGGCATGGTTACAGTGAAATTGGTACACTCTTTTCGAAAACTTTGGAAGTGAGTGTTTAAAACAGTGGGGGAAATGTTCATACCTGTTGATCCAGTAATATTATTCTTAGATGTCTATTGTAAGGAAATAATCCAATCCTGCCCTCAAAAAATTGATATCTTAAGAGACAGCAAACATTGCATTCGGAAACTAAAGAACAGTGATTTTCGAAGAGAATTCTTCAAAAGAAGAATGATGGGGGACTAATGGTATTAGATATTAAACATACAAAACTAGAATAATGAATACGCTGGTACCATTGGTATAGGATTAGACAGATGATATAATGGTACACTCCCCAAAGAGACTGTTATATATAAGAATTCAGTCTATTATAAAAGATGCTTTGCAAGTGAATAGGAGTGAAAAGGATTGTTCACTAAATGATGTTGTGACTGCTGGTAGAATTTATACCCTCGTCTCCTGTAATAAACTAAAATAAGTGGCAGCTAGATTGAAGAATTAAATATAAAATAGCAAATTAAAAAAACTAGAATGAATGGATATTTATCAGGCTTCTGAAGGCGAATAGTTTTTCTAAGCTTAGGAAGTAATAGAAAAAACTCCCAAAGGAAAAGATGAACAAATTTAGCTGTATAAAATTTTAAAGCCAAAATAACTTTTAAAAGTTTTGTGGCCATTTAACAAACAAGATTTAAACATAGACGTAAAAGGCATATTTGACAAAAATATGACAAAGTGTGATAGGTTTGTATTTTTAAGGCACTTACACAGTATAACGTATATATAAGAAATATGGACAAAAGCGTGACTAGACAATTTACAAAGGTGGTTAAGAACAACTGGAAAATATGGGGCAATGTTCATCACTACTGACCAAAGAAATGCAAATTTAAACAACTAGGTAGCCTCTTTTTAAGCCAGAATTTAAAAAATTTTTTGGCTGGTAATACTGTTTCAGCCCCTTAAGAAAGTAATTTGATAACTAACGTGCATTACTGCCCTTTATCTTCTTTAGGGTTAGGGATAAGAATTGCTGTCCTTTAATCCTACTACTGAGAATGTTACCTGAGAAAATAATGCAAAATATAGAAAAAACTATTTGTGTGAAAGTGTTTATCAGTGTTATTTATGAAACAAAAAATAAAAATAATATGAATATGTAGTAATAAGGAAATGGTGAATCTACTCAGAGAATATTATGCTATTATTTTAAATAATGATTATGAAGACTATAGGGCATTTCAGAAAAATACTTATGTGTTAATAAAAAGACAGGTTTTAAAGTTGTATGCAGACTGCAATTACAACTTTACAGAGCACACATATAAAAAAACCAATGGGAATGATAATAGTGGCTATGTTAGGGTGGCAGAATTATTGATGTGTTTTTCTAGTTTGCAAAATTGCTGGAATAAGATTTTATTACTTTTGCAGATAAAATATTACCAAAATTAAAAGAGGCAAAAAAAAGTTACAGCAGATATTACAGGTGGTTAAATTCTTTATTCTAATTGATTTTTTGAGTTATATATTTAGTTTTAAGAGAGAGAGGGGGAGAGAGAGAGACAAGTTGGGGGAGCAGAGAGAAAGCAAAGAGAATCTCAGAGCCCGACATAAGGCTCAGTCTCGCCAACTGCGAGATCATGACCTGAGCTGAAACCAGCTGTCGGACGCTTCACTGACTGAGCCACCCGGGTGCCTCTCTAATTGACGTTTTAAAACACTAAAATTTTGATAAATGTACAAAGGACATGAACAATTAATTTACAAAAGAGGAAACAAATAGTAAATAAACATGAATAAATATTTAGCATCACTAATAATTATGGGATGAGAGATTAAAACATAATATATACATATAATTTTCTCTTCCCAGATCTGAGTTTAAGGAAGAAAGATTTTTACCTCATATATCTATTACTCTTGGTAGTCTAGCTTAAGGAAATAAGCCAATCCAAAATATGGAAAAGCTGTGTGTATGAAGATGGTCATTTCTGGCTTAGAGCCAAAAAAGAGGAGGGAGACCTAAATATCCAACAATAGCAGAATGGTTAAATTTGATACTGTAACATATCCACTTGATGGGCTATTATGTAACCGTTAAAAACGGTGGTTAGGATGACTGTATAACAAAAAAAAAAAAAGTGCATTTTGGGGTGCCTGGGTGGCTCAGTCAGTTGAACATCTGACTTGGGCCTAGGTCATGATTTCATGGTTTATAAATTCAAGCCTCACACTGGGCTCTGCACTGACAGTGCAGAACTCGCTTGGGATTCTTTCTCTCTCCCTCTCTCTCTGCTCCTACCCCACTCTCATACACACACTCTGTCTCTCCCTGTCAAAATAAATAAAACTTTAAAAGTGTATAATGTATACATTTGTATAATGTTGGCTTTGTTTTTAAAGGGCAGGTGGCTATAACATTGTACATTCACTTTGATTAGTCATGTAAAAAATAGATGTTTATGAAAAAAAATTTTTTTCTTCCTAGAAGGAAATACAACAAAATGATACTAGTGACTTTGTAGGGATGATGATATTATGAAAGACACACACACACACACACACTTATCTTTTTTCTGTTTCCTGTATCTTCTCTAATGTGTATTTTTTCAGTAGAACTTTTTATAGTAAAAGCTGCTTGGAAAAAGGTGGGAAGCAGTTACAGTACAGACAAAATATGGCCAGTTTATGCTGCAGTTAATGTGCAAGGTTGTGGAGTGTACAGAAGTAGGAGAGGGAGTTTACCTTCCCATTGTTGGCAGGGAAGGAGAATTCCAAGCAGAGGGAACACTAAAAGCACGGCAGTGGAAAGTATGGGGCATTTGTAGAATTACAAGTAGTTAAATGCAGCCAGAATGTGAGAGCAAATAGAGCAAGACAAGACTGTAAAGGTTTTGTAAGCTATGCTGAGGAATTGGACTTTTTCTGGGGCCAGTGGCCAGTTACTGAAGAATTTTAGAGAGGGTGGCAATGTGCTGATTGGATCCGAGGGAACTGAGACTAGAGAGGAGAAGCCCATTGCAATTGTTCATTTAACAAACTTTATTAGGTTCCTGCTGTATGCCAGGTGATGAGGAAACAATGAGTTATACAGGAAGCTCTTATTATTTGAGGGTACTTGGTACCAGACAGAAGGCCACTTAATGAATCCGTTTAAAGGGGGGGACTAAAATTTTAAATAGCAGAGGTGGCAGGGCTTGACTAGTATTCTAATTTGAAGAACTAAAAGCTATTAAAATATGTTTGTCTTTTTTAATAGAATTGAATCCTACGTAATTCTTACAAAAACAACGGGTGCATCGAGCATTGATTGTTTTTGTTGGGGCCTAATTTTTTAAACAAAAGTACATGACATTTCAAGATGGTACATTTGACTTTCTGTGAGATTTTTGAAGCACGATTATTTAAAGGGTTGATTTTGCCAAATATGTTCAGGGGCCTTTTCAGTTTTTCTGAGGGCTTCTCTTTAATCATTTGGTATTCAAATCACTCTTTTTCAAACAACTTTTAAAATCATTATCCTTAGTTGTTTTTCTCCTTTTCAATTGTAAACTGGTCTACAGATCCTGTTTGTCAATTTTGTGTGTTGACTTCATGATGTCTTGTATATTTCTATAAGATTTGTAATTTCACTTTGTGATAGATTTTCAGTGAATTGCTCGCTGATATATCTGACAATCCATAAAAGACAAAGTGATTGAACAGATAGATAGGGATAGGTGCTAGTGTTTAAAAGAATATGTTGTTTGAATGGGGACTGACAAAAGTGGTCGGTTCATTAGCAAATATGCTTTCATGCCATGACAGCTTTTGTATCCCTAGGAAACGTCAAAACCTTGACACCTCTGGGCCTAAGGCAATAAATTCTCAGTAATAAGAACTTCCTGTATCAGCAAAGGTCTAGTGCAGTGTTTTTCAAACTGAGACTGGCATTTCATTAACAGCACATTATATCAGTTTAATGGGCTACAGCCGGCATGTTTTGATCTCAAGGTGGATTTCATGAAATTTGTTCTAGTATATGTGTATGCATTTGTGTGTACTAGGCCACAATGTAAAATGTCAAGTTACTGTGAAGTGAAATGACTGTGAACTTTGAAATAAGACTTCGGTGCAAATCCAGGCCGCACCACATACTGGCCATGATGTAACTTTGGAGGTTTTCTAGAAACAACATGTGCAGGGGCAGAGAGACTTGAAAGCCGAGGGAATTTCCAAGTCTGTAATTAAAGCTGGAAGTCCTGTCGGTAAGTGACTGGAAGTAAGGTAGGAGAGGTATAAAGGGTCCTTGTGTGCCAAGCTACTACATATTTTGAACTTAATTCTTCAGATCAGTGGTTCTTGACCTGTTTTGGTCATGGACCCTCTGAAAATCTGATGAAAGCTGTGTATATTGTCCCTAGAAAAGTGCACACACACAAATTTTTCCTTATAATTTCAGAAAGTATAATACTCTCTAAAGCCTTTGTCTAGATAGGTGGATCCCTGGTTAAGAACCCTGGCTTTGGACAGTAAGAAATCACCAAAGAAAGCTTTATCCAGGAGGAGGTAACATGATCAGATTTGTATTTTAGGGATCTGATTCTAGGAAATCAGCAGGTTAACTGGTGGGCAGTGGGCGGAGGATATTGATAGAGAAATTGATTAGGACTTTACTGTAATAATCTACCCAAAGTGAAGTGAAAGCAAATAAATTCAGAAGCCATTTAGTAGCGAGAACAGATAGGAATGGTAACCAGTCTAATATAAATAATAAGGAAGGAGTGATCTAGATTTCTTGCGTAGATGACTGAGTAAATTTTGTTACCATTAACCAAGAAGAGTTAGGAATGAGAGCACTGATGTGCTTATGGAACATGGAATCAAGGATGTCTCCTAGAGAGCTGGTAACAGGGTTCAGCCCGAGGCTTTTGAGCCTTTAATGTGCATATGAAATACCTGGGGATCTTGATAAAATGCAGATCTGGTTCAGGAGGTCTGGGATGAAACTTGAGAATCTGCATTTCTAACAAACTCCCAGATGATACTAAATGCTGCCAATCTGTGGACCATACTTGGAATAGCAAGATGCTGGAACTCAGGAGAGCTGTCTTCACTGAAAATACAGATTTAAGCACCAACAGCATGATAGGTGGTAATTAAAACTAAGAAAATACATAAAAAATCACCTGAGAAGCATCTATAAGAATAATGCGGAAAAACAAAGCAAAACATATACTGAGCCTTGTGGAATGCCAGTGTTTACAGGATTGGTAGAAGAAGATAGGCCTACAAAGGAGTTTGGAGAAGAAATGGTCAAAAAGATAGGAAGAGAATCAGAAAAGACTTATCAGAGAAACCGAAAGTGAAAATTGAGAAGAGCAGATTGGAGAGCAGTGTCTGCCACTAGAACAAAAATTGGTTCTTGTAAGTGGGAAAAAACAAAAAACTTAGATGTTACATGGTTTATGATGTGTAGTGTATCTGTGACATTGAAATGTTATAAAGTGGTCAATTAGGACAACGTATCCAAAAAGGCTTCTTGGATTAGAATTGAAAAACAGTGCTGTAGATTTCTAAATTTAGGTTCACTTACAAAATTATAGGATTTCATCTGGTTCTTGGGTATTGTTACTCTCTCAGCTAGGTCTCTCTACTGCCAGCAGTCTGACCCCGCATCCTGCCCACTATTCACTACAACCCATGTTGGAGCTATAAAGTACAAATAAATAACACCCATTTCTCACTCCCATGTTTGGAACCAACTCATAATCATGACATATAGTCAGATGTTTAAACTTTTAGCGTTTGATCTACAACCCAACTGAATTGCTAATCCTAGATCACTAAATTAGACAGACATACTGTTCATCAGAAGTAGA